>CAAE01014723.1:753232-919253 GCA_000180735.1 Tetraodon nigroviridis
GGCCTGAGAATGTTGCACAGATCTGTGATGTCATACAGCGCACCAACAACAGCGCTCATTCAGGGTGATCTGCATCGTGCATTCACACACACACACACACACACACACACACACACACAGGCCTCAAACACAGCTACAACAATGACAGAGGGACTGATTCTATCACTAACATCGTTGTTCATGTGTTATGAGTTAGCTCTTCTAAAGCCAGTCTGATTTGCGGTGTTTCCTGTGACCTTTAATTCAACCAGAAAAAGCAGCTAAAGAGAACTAACACTTCCCTAAACCTTCCATGACCTAACACTGGAACAAATCGTGGTGACACAACTCCACAGAAAAAGGTTTCCATGTTCACAGAGAAGATGATGAAGAAGAATTTGTCGAGCATGGCGGAAAACTCAAACGTGGAGGCCAGCCACCTCTGAGGCACAGAGGAACAAACACATTTCCTCTCATCATCACCAACTTCTAGCAAAGTGGTGATGTAGTCGTAGTTTCCTGGAAGCAAATGAAGCCAGGGCACGGAGAGTCTCTCCAAAGGATCCTCGGTGCTCAGAGAGAAGAGTTGATTCAAAGAGATGCGAACTTTCATCAGATGAAAGGTGGCTCAGTAAGAGATAACGTGGCGTCATGAGGAGGACCTCCAGAAGATCATTCAGAGGCACAGAGGCAACTCAGCAATGGCGGATTCACAAAGGCCTCTGCGTGTCTGGTGTGCACAGACATGTAGCTAAATGACTAATTGGTAATCCAATTAGGTCTTTGGACGTTCCTGCTTCTGAGCGGCGCCTCACAAGCAGGAGTGTGTTCATCTGATCAATACTGCAGGACGGCCGACTGGAAAATAGAAAAAAACCAAAGTTTTCCTCTGACAGAGGGCGATTTCACAGCCTCTTTGACTTTATTTTGGTAATATTTGACAGGCTTCATTCCATGGAATCTTTATAAGTCATCCTGCTCTGAAAAAAAAAAAAAGAGACACAACACCAGAGTGAACTCTGCAGCCTGTGGAATTTTCCTTCCGAGTTGGCTGGCTCTGGGAATGCTTCAGTAAATGTGGGAATTTCATAAACGCGTATTTTGAGCTGAAACCGGCTCATTTGATTCGCAAAACTGGCAACCAGCCTGAGTTGAACTGGAGAGAGAACGTGTCCCAGAATAGGCCCGAGGTGGGAACCAAACAGGAAAGGCAGCGGTGAGAGCAGCCAGAAGGGGCACGGCGCAGGGCTGAGAGGCCAGCGGCGCTTCCGAGGAACAGCTTTCAATTCTGTCAAGAAATGTCAAACTTACATAATTTCTGAAGCAGCTGCGTCAAACACACCCAGCGAAACATATGGTTAAAATCTTCACTAAACATTTGCGCCACATTAGAGGGCAAACCATGCGTGCTGCTTTTGCTGTGTGCGTTTGTGTGTGGTCACCCAAATCTTTCATTTGGAGTGTGGGAGTGGCCCCTCCAATAAGACCCGTTGCTGGAACCGTCCTCCCTAATTACAGAGGGAAGTTAAAGGAAGGGTCAGGGTCTCCACCCACTGCGCCCAGTTCGACATCACCTCCCAGTAGCTCCCGATTCAGCACCTAACCCTGCTCGGGATGGTTGCTGATATAAATAGAGGAGCTGTGGAGCCACCATGTTGATGCAGGTGCACAAATGATGAAACATAGCAGAGAATCTGACATCTTGGTTAAATGCAGGAGTGCGCCTGTAAAAACATCCTCAAACATGCTCTGGACAGGGACATATATCCCATTTGGCGCATTTGGTGGTCCAACCAAAATGTCCAAAAATAAAAGGTGTTGGACAAAACCCAGTCCTACCATACAACCACATACAACTGGGGACTAATCACCGACCCTAACGCCCTCAGCCCAGTAGTCACGTGAGGGGTTTGTAATAGCCGCTCGCTAATTAGCCAAAGTAGAAGTTGACAGAGTTCATACCGTAGCTCAACATCGCTGCATCTGAAATAAATGTATCAGCTAACCAGATGCAGAGCAGATGCCTGAACTGTTCGTCTGACATTAGACGGCTGGAACAAACCACCTTTGGGTACAGCTCATCATCTGGAAGTACCCAGATGATGTACTGAATTCCCAGAACTGCTTTCTTAGCCACCAGCCAGCCACCATTTTCTCTGGAAATGAATGAATCGGCCGTGAAATAGAAAACTGCCCAAATATTTACAGTGAGAGGCGGCGTTGGCTAACGTTGTTGTTGTAAGTTGCTGCAACAATGAGGAGCGAAATATCAAATCAGCAGGATGAGGTGTCAGAGTGGGGAACGTCCACAGCCACCCTGCTTCTTCAGAGGTCGCCTGGGTTGCTAGAACCTCGCCTGAGCTTGTGGGCAGGAGGGTGAGAGCCAGCAGAATCCCAGGAAACATGTCTCACATCAAAGCAGGAGCACTTTGATCTCAGTTTAGATGCTTTGAATCACCCACATCAACAACAATAGTGGAAGTTATTCCTGGGTTGTGAGGTCAACCAGCGGTTTTCAAGCCCACAAACGGAAGACACACAAAAACAAAACACGCTTTCAGAGTCCTTGAGGTAGCAGTTCGCTTGTCTTTGAGACTTTGAGTAATTAGCAACAGCAAAATGTGATATAAACCAAAGAGGCTGCTTTAAGCAGCTTGTTTATCAGAAAGGAGCTAATTTGCTTGCTGCAACTTTCCGTTTACATTTCCCGTGGTCCTGCGGTGCACACCAGCAGCTGAAAGTAGCAGACACGCCAACATGCATTCAAGCCTTCACAAGAAAACACAGTGAAAACACCCACTCAAAAACAGGCTGTTGTTTTACGTCCAGCCTTTAATCACGGCAGCGGGCGACCGTGGAAACGACAAACAATCTCCACACCCTTGCTTTTGGGTGTGACGGTCCAGGGGGGTAAATCTGGGCAGTCGCTGGCACCTGACCTTCTTCTGAATGACAAACCTGCGTGACATTACATTCTGACTGCCTCCCGCTGCGCAAAAAAAATGTAAAAAATGACATCAGCAGGATTTCTCCAACCGGATGATTTCATGCGGCACGTCTGGCTGTTCTTGGATGCAAGCTCAGCAACGTCTGGAATCTGGGAAAGCCGCAGTGTGTTGCACAGTTGCAGAGCGGCAAACTCTCAGTAGATTGCCAAAGACTTGCATACCACAAAAAACACACGTGTACACACACACACACACACACACACACACACACACACGCACACACACACACGTGAATCCTATTTAGAAGTAGGCCTCCAAACAGTGATTCAGACAGCGTTCCACGCCCATTAGCCTTGTGTGGGTTTAATCAGAGTTCCTCTATCTTTTCACTGTGAAGGTTGGACTGATTATCTTTCAGACTGGGGACAGGTCCTCGCCACTCACATTTCTCAAAAAGTTAGGCTGCTATCAGCTTTGCCCGTCAAAACAATCTCACAACAACGGCGAGACTGACTGCATGAATAGCTGCGGTAGGACCGTGACCCTGGCGGGAGAGTAAGTGCAGAGATAAATCAGAACTATGATAGGAAGGAAGGATCAGAAATCAAGAGGGAAGAACAGCAGCAGAATTCCTTTGGGTTTCATCACATGACCCAGGAACCAGTTTCAGGGAAAGCAGCTGCCGTCATCCACAGCAAAGTAAAGAAAATGATAATTTGAAATAAGGTTTGAGGGCAGAGCTCGAGCACAGGAGGGAAACAATAACCAGTTTAATTGAATTAAATCAGTGAAGTTGGACAGAAGATGAATGATGGTGCATGAAGCTCCCTGCATGACTTAAACATCTCTCCAGCAGAGATAACGTCAGGATCTGCAGAAATATTCACACAGGCCTAAAATCAGCTGTGCATCAAGACAGTCTGTGTGGTGTCCCAGGTGGGACTGATGAAAAGCACCAAACGTGGAAGAGACAGCAAGAAAGCAAGCTGGGTGTCTACAGGCCCATCAGCCAAACAACAGACCCTAATGAAAGTTCAAAAGGGCCACAAGCTCGGTGTCATGACAAAACAAAAAATCTACCATTTTGATGGCGTTGTCCAATCACTGGGGCGCGTGCCATGACTGGCACACCTCCACACAAACACTGGCCGGGCTTGTCTGACCTGCATTTCAGATCAGAGGTAAGCAGGGTCCCCTGCTGTCGCTAACAAGCCTAGCCTACAGTTTAGGGCCACATTCGTTCTGTGTGTACCTGCAGACGGCCGATTAAACTGTAACGCCTTGAATGAGAAATCAACTTGCAGTTGTGCACATGCTGCAGACCAAAGAGAAGTGGAAAAGCAGCTCTCACAACAAACTTTTCTATTGGCAGAGACCACAAACCGGCTTGCACGGTGAGGTGAAGCAGCCAGGGAGCAGGCACCACACTAACACCTAGCAATATCAGATATTTTCCATGCTCGATTTATTTTGATGAACCGACTTTATTTCAAGTAATTCATCATCATTAAAATTACATCAGTTTTGTTTTTCCCCCTAATTAGCTGCTCTGCATTCAAAGAAAAACTTCCCAGCTCTGACTCACACCTTCCACTGACGGAGGCTGCAGCTGGAGTTAGCCAGGTAAAGCAAGTCACATGTCCGTCACATGGCTGCCCCCCCCCCCACTGACAAGGAAGAAAAACCAAGAAGAGTGAGCGGGATGATGTCGGAGGGGAGTGATCGCCAAGATCACCAACGGGGCGACAAACAGCAGATGGTAGCTCACACCTTCAGCTGGAGCGATGGAGTATTTATAGATGATGGATCCGGCAGCAGGACGGCCGCTTCAACAACAGCCCATGATTCAAAATCACATTAAACACTGAGACCAAACAGCCATAATCACATCTAAACACATGTTAACAGCATAACAGGCTATTGTGGTCTGACACGGTGTAATTCTGTTTTCCAGGAGATGACGAAAATAAAAATAAAGATTGAGCTGACAAAGAAGCTCCCCTGGGGCCGAGGCGCTTGTGCACGCAGCGCTCGGACGCTGCTTTTGACACATTCGCAGCGAGCTGGGCAGAACTTCTCCGTCTTAAACTTTATGGTCCGGCTCTTCTCCAGCTCTCACACCCAAAACCACGAGTACCAGCGAAGAAGCTGCAGTCGTTAGGCCTCATTAACAGCCTAATTGTCTACATGAATTTGATTTCCCCTGCGGTGGGGCGGCTGCAGCAGGGCCGCCGTTGCAGGCGCACACTGCAACCCTGTGCTCTACGCCTACCCCCCCGGACATACACTCTCTCCTTCTTCCACACACAGACACGCACAGCTGCCGTCCACTTGCACGCAAAGCGGAGGTAAATAAACGCAGCATCTAAGCGACATGGCTGTCGATTCATGCTAAGTGTGGGGCAGGCAGAGCGTGGCGCTGCTAAGTAGCGGGGAACTCTCTCACCCCTGACCGGCCTCTCCTGGAAAGTGGGAGCATCTTCAAGCCCAACGTGGGCCTAACCGGCCAGGGAGCCCTGCCTCTGCTCAGGGCTGCTATTAGGCCAGCTTGGTTCTGGCAGGACTCACAACCGTTTTGGTCACAAAAAAAACATATTTGGAATTTTTACTCGCCAACTTTTTAGTTTTCCCAAGTCATTTTCTTAAAACAAAGAATTTTCCTGGACATTCATTTTCCCTCGGGGATGTCGGTCGATAGTTGTGCACAGTGTTGCACCTGTAGCCACCTTCTGCTCATACTGGCCCATTTGTCCTCGTTAGTCAGGTGGGTCAAAGGGCAAGTGAAGGAGATGAAAACAGGATGTGATGAAGCAAATAATCCAGAATGCTGCTGAACTCTAGGTGGTTTTCCGTCTTTGGAAAAACAACCAGTTGTTCTGTGGGAGGAAGAGTCAGCAGTTTGTCCAGATCCCTCAACCTCTGTATTTAGACCGACGCTGTCGTCCTTTTACTCTGTATAAATAGACGGGCAGCAGCTCCAGGACTGGAGTCTGCTTGAACGTTCTGTCATATAGCTGAGTGAGCCATCTGCAGCCTTCGGTCAGTGGACACTGGCTGGAATTCAGTTGACGTTTCACTCATGGTGTGAATGCAGACAGAGAAATAGGACTTTTATCTTCTGGAGGACTCTTGAGGGGCGAGGTTTTGTCCAGATGTAATGATCCCTGGAACACTTTTTACCCCCCATTTATTTACTTTGTACCTGCTTCGCTTTGTTTGCATGATTATGAAGGTGAAAACATTTTCACAAAAGAATCAAAAATTGTGAGAGAGAAAATAGAAATATTGCAAAGATAAAGCAATAATACACTAATAAGAACATTTATTTTTCATATAACAAATAATAAAATGAGGGAAGTGGAATCTGTTGTTGTATAACTATACTGGGAAACTGGTCGTCAGTCCGCTGTTGTGGGTCTGACAACTGTGCCGTAGGCAGCTAGTCCAGGTTGCCACTTGATCAGCTGTTGTGTTTAGGATCAGAATTCCTCTACACAAAAAAAGCAGTGAGGGGTGTCACACTCACAAGTGTTGGAGTCTGAAGCCGAAAATTGAAATGGTAGGAACTGGAGGTGCCGTTTGTTTCATTTCCTTGTTTTTCATCATACTGGCAAATCAAATGTGCACAATCAGCCCATGAATGGGGTGTGTGTGTGTGTGGGGTAGAGGGGGTGGGGGTGAAGGGATGGCTGTGGCTGAATATGTATTAGAAGGGTATGTAGTGATCAGAGACACGCAGGTTCCAGCTGCCAACGCGGCAGTGGCGCAGCCCTGCGCCGGTGCGTAAGCCACATGCACGGCAGCGCACAGCGAGCCATCTGTTCACCCAGGCTTGCCCGTCCAGGAAAGATTTAAGTGTGTGGAAGCTTCTTTGCAGATTTACAGGAGTGAGAACAGGAGAAATAACATAATAAACGAAGGTGAAAAAATGTCGGAAAGACGTGGAGAGAGGCTGGCAGAGGGTCAGCAGTGGAAAAGAGGAGTTAACTCAGGCAGGGGAAACCGCTGGGGAAAGTTTGCAAGTATTAGGCTGGAAATCTGTGATGAATTCTAACAGGAAAGTCCGACTGGTGACATTCGGGTCCGGTCTGAGCCAGAGGGAGGATTCAGCTAAACCGGTCAGAGGAAAGGCATGAGAGAACCTTGCATGACCCCTGACCTCTTGGCATGGCCTGAACTTCTCTGCTGCGTCACAGAAGTAAGGACCCAACAGATTCCGAACCCCTTCACTCCCCCTCCAAACCTGCTCTTTGTTTCCAGGACACAGAGAAACAGCCTGTAATGCTGCAAGCGTCATTGCTTTACGTTGTTTGGTAGCTCAGCTAGCACGCTAGTGCAAGTCAGACAGCATTTTATGTAACATCTAATTAAACCAGCTTGACTTTAAACCCATATTGAATCGGCGGGGCAGTTGTCTGCGTGTTGGATCAGGTCCTTGTTAACTCAGGACTGTACTGTTTCCACATATTGGGTCCAGAATATCTGCGTAAAGTTCCTAGAACAATACAGCAGCTCTGACTTGAGTCCGGGATCTTTAGAAGCAGGAGCACGTCTGACCAGTGATGGCAGCGGGTGGATTTTAGCAGCAGACTTCTGGGATTGCTGACAACTATGCAGAGGAAGGAGGACAGGAGTGGACAGGAGAGGACAGGAGGACAGGAGGGAGGGCAGATCAGAGCACATTCTGTGACAGATGTGTGATATTTAGCCCAGATGCGGTTTGCTTTCCACAGGGGATGACCACATTCCATCGGAACCTTTCAAAAATGCTTTGTGGACCGTCCGCCACTGTGGACCGGTGGCCGCATGAGCCGTTTAAGCCTTTGGACAGCTGCGAGAGAAGACCAGATTGTCTGCATTACTGATAGCGATGATGAAGCTTTTACTAGTGGTGACTAACTGATGAGCAACGCAGAGCTCGGATGACTAAACCGCCCAGATCTGCGCCCAAAGTAAAGCGCGTCCTAACCCAACAACTGTAAGAATCCATCTGACAGTTTGCACGAGCACCGTCTGAGTTTGGTGTAATTGTGCACACTGGAAATTTTCCATTTCCAAACATGGATTAGAGAAACAAGCTGGGCTACACCTGTGGTTGCTGAGCTGAGAGCCGCTGAGTGACAGCGGTAAAGACCTGTTGCACGAGGCTGTGTTTGGACAGGAGCTGGGAGGGACGAGACCACATCTCCGCAGCTCTCCTCCTTATTTAGCTTGGCCTTCAGATGTGCACAGAGGCTCTGTCAGAACCACCGACATTGTCTCTGTCTGGTTTCTCAAAAGGCACCTGAATCAGAGCACAAATCAGACTGTTTAGTTGCTTTTTTTTTGTTTGTTTCTTTAGTCTATTCACTTTGGGAGAAAACAAGCCTCTGCAAAGCAAAACCTAAGGCGGCAACGCCCCAACACATATGGTGGATTACGGTGGATTATGAATCTGAACCGCTATTTCATCAGTGGAATCCAAGCTAACAAGATTGGGTGGAATGTTTGGGGTTTTAATACCAAAGTTTGAAAATCTTGAAAACAACATAGAGGTATCAGCAAATTAATTTATGCGTTCCAAATTCCCAGATATTTGAGGCCAAACATCTGCCGCTTGTGTTCGCAGCGAAGGTATGAGCTTTGTGGGGAAAAAGACTGACCGCATCCAAGATCTCTGCTTGGTGTAATAGATCAGCATTGACTTGAGCCTTCTGTCAGATATTCACCCATTAAACAAGTTGCAACAAATTCACACAACACCACACAGTTGCGCCTAATTAACTCTGCGGCCATCGGCTTATTTTTGGAGGTGATGCACTTTTTTTCCGGTTCGGTGCTGCGAAATCATCGCTCTCCCCACAGAGGACAGCCAGGACCAACCCAGTGACCCAGTGGGATCCGCAACAACAAAACAAACAAAAAAAAGCTGTTCTCGCTGAACTCTGCTGAGCTTGAAGTTTAGAGATTAAGACCAATTCCCCAAAGCAGCACCATGCGGTTTTAACATGGGCGGGGCGACGTGGCTCCAACCCACTGTGGATTTAAGGACTCTGCCACAGAATGAGGCTAACAGACACAGTAGTCTGTCGGAAAGTGGCGTATAGGTCCTGAAGAAGGTGCGTTGGTGGAGGAGATGTGGTTCCCCTCAGCAGATCAAAGACTGCATCGTAGGGATGATGAAGGAACCGAAGGAATCAAAGAAAGAGTCTGACACGTTGGGTGTCCTGTGGCCGTAAAGGCAGGAATGCAGAAAGTGGAGACACGTTCTAGAGAGAGCAGAGAAATCAGTTCAAAGATGGCCAGCACTCGCAGAAACAACAGACTAACAAAGAGGATCTGGTGTTTTTTTAACCCAGAGGTCCTCTACTTATCTCCATGCCCATCTCTTAAATTATGGGATGTACACTGTCGTCTGCGCAGCAGCATCAGTCAGGGTACCACCCAGTGGTGGCGGGCACCGGGCCATACGCCCATTTACTCGTCACTGCGTCAGCCAACTTGAAAGCCGCCACAACCAGCCATCATCGGCGTCTTGGCACTGGTGCTGATCTAAAAACAAACCAACCAGATCTGGTGCATGTTTCCTGGCTCTCTGCTGCAACAAGTTGCACTTCACTGGCAAGCCACACAGCACACAGTCATTGAGTCTGTTGCACTGGTTTAACAGTTTCACCTAGCGGGGAACTTTCAGATCAAAGATAGGACCAGAATGAAACCCTGAAAGATCTCCCAGGTCTCTGACTTAAGCAGTCTGTTGCTGTTGTTGCTAAAAGCGCAGGTTTTATTGACACAGTTGCACAACACTCTAATAAAGTCACAAACCATTGCTCGTAAATGGTCTGGGACCACTCTGGGGTTGTGAGCATCGTTTACCTTGGAGAGCATTTCCAGCGTAGGGGCAAGTATGTTTTTCCTCCCGTCCTCATGTGGCAACAACTAATGATCTAATGAAGGATTTCTGGCCTGTGTTCGTTTACTGTACGCCCTTACTTCTAACCCAAAGAGGATGTAAGCATCACTTTGAGCTAACGCTAAGCTGATGAAGCACTGGTAGCTTCTGCTCAGCGGGGAGGGCAGCAAGAGCCAGGCAGGCCTTCTGGTATTGGGGCAGGACGTGACGCCTCTTCAGGGGTCATTTTGGGGTCTGCTGGAGGTGAGGCTAACATTTCCTTCACACATTCATGAGGACTGACAAACTGTGGGTGTGGGGAGGCCAGGCTGTAGCAGAACACAGGAAGGAGGACACGCCGTCCCACCTTCTGTCAGCTGGAGGTGTTGAAGTGATAGAAAATATTATTCCGTTCTCACTCGTCCTCAAAACGTGAGCTTAGCCTGGGTTCAGAGCATTTGGTGTTAAATATTAATGTGTTTGCCATCTAGACTGGTGGGAAATAAAGCTGACCAATTAATTAGAAAAAGCTGACAGCTCAGCTGGCGATGGTCTGATGTCGCTTTTATAAGTCTACTATTTGACTTGCTCAGCTCAGACATGCTTACTCTGCCAGGTGGTGCTGGACCAGCCTGGACTTGTCATCAGTCCATCACAGGACACACACACCATCACTCAGACCAAAAAAAAGATTTTTTTAGCTCAACCTTCAGTTCAGCCGTCGGCCTTCCTGAGCTTATCGGCAGAAGACACATTTCAAATTCTCTGAATTCTCTTGTCTGTGTAGGTTCTCAGTCATCCAGGTCATAGTTATCCGAGAAAAGGTTTTGTGTTCATCTGGACTTTTTAATTTTCTTTTTGGAAAACGTTCCGCCTTCTATCCAAAAGGCTTCATCAGTTCTGATCAGGTTAGGTGCAGAGCTTGAAGATATAGCCCGGGCTATATCTTCAAGCTGATGAACTGATGAAGCCTTTTGGATAGAAGGCGAAACATTTTCCAAAAAGAAAATTAAAAAGTCCAGATGAACACAAAACCTTTTCTCGGATATCTGAATTCTCTTGTTATTTGGTTATTTTAATCCTGAGTAGAAAAAGAAAAACTGTTCATTTGACAAGGATAAAATCTGATAAAAACAAGCTTTCTGGTTTCATCTGTGGTCCCTAAACATCACATTTCTTTATTTTCCCCACAGGTCAGTTTATGAAAGAACTGTTGGTCTGGCTTGCCCTTTGACCTGTCTTTGATTTCCACTGTGGCGGGCAGATGCTTATTCCCAGATTAGCCCTTGTCATATCTGACAGCGATGAATAAAATCACTGGAAACAGAGAAGCAAAGGAAGCATCAGGCATGAGAGGGGCCAGCGTCGGCGGGGTTAGAGTCCGTGAAGGTCTGCGTGCTAAGCCTCCCTGAAGACCCCAACAAAACACGGTCTGTTCCGTCTACAGTACAACGATCTGCCCACGATCCTCTGCTGCCTTCAATGACCACCAGGAATCCCCATCATCCCAGCTCAGGAGTAAAGAGCAGCTGAAACGGAGCAGTCAGCCAATCGGATCTCTGACTCCCAATGTGACCAACCCGTCAATAAACGCTGAAAAGACCCAACGCACTTCACTATTACACATTTCACCGCTACACACACCACCATAACACACTCAGTGAACCTGAACAAAATAAAATAACAAAAATAAAAATGCCAGATGGGCTTGAGGGAACTGAGAGGTTAACATTAGGATAAAAAAGTAGATACTTGCATTTAAAACAGATTCTACAACTCAAGGATGGAAAAAAAAAAAGCAGAAAATGGAAGAGAGGATGTTGAGAAAACAACAGGCTGGAGGCAAACTGAAACAAAAAACAGAAACTACTGCACCTTTGCAGCTATTACAAGCAACTTTCCTTTGATTTCTCCTCCACTGACGCTGCAGCTGATGAATTATAATCAGGTTTCTCAGTTTTATCAGTCGAGTAGAACTTTTAAAGCTGTAGAACTCGAGCCTTGACTGCCTCTTTACACTCAACGTAGCTGCAGCTCTTGAGTGTCAGTGTAAGTGTGTGTGTGTGTGTGTGTGTTTGTGTGTGTGCATGCACAAGCGCTCGTGTGTACACAGGAAAGCAAAACGACCCAAAGGATTACCAGCTAACTTGAGGTGAGCAGTTCTCTCTGCTGCACATGTTTGACTCAAGGAGGCCTTGAGTCAAACCCCTTGACCAAACAAACAAAGACGCACGCTGGTGTGTGGACGGTATCAAATCATCTCACAAACTTCCCGTTCAAGCGATATTTCCTCTGTTTCAGTTTCAAACCCGCGTCTTTTCACCCTCATCAGTTACAGAACCGTCACGCTGAGGTCGCTGTGCAAACACCAGCAGACATTCAGCCGCGTCAACACTGCTGCGCCTTGTTCCACCGGTGCCAAATGTGCGTAAAGAGCAGCGCGTCCGGCGCGCCAGCTGCCGGTGGTGGGGCAGTGACAACTTTAACAGCTCATCAGCCCACGTTGGCACCAAAGGGCCCGTGAAACACGTCCCACCTGACATCCACATGGTCTGGAACGCAGCGCTTCCCCGCGCTTTGCTCTGATCAGAACACGCGTGTTTCAGGCGCTTTAACGCAACCAGCAGACGACAACGAGATAAGGTGTAAGGTGAGGTGCGGGGTCGGGAGGGGCCGCTGTGGCCCCTTTCAGCTGTGAATGAGGAGCCTCATTAGCTTACGTGTGAGTTTTTGGCCTCTAATCACAGCTGGGATCCCAGTTTCCCCTTAAAGGATCTCAGTGCGCAGATAAACGAAGTTCTTACCGAGATACTGTCGGATGTCCAGCAAGATCTTAGGGGGTCCTCCGTTCAGCTGGTAAAAGAGAGAGCCGAAGCAGAAGAAGAAGAGTGTAGCCATGCAGAAACCATAACTTCGCAGGGAAAAACGCAACGGCAGCGCAGAAAGAAAGCTGCTCTTTCTGTTGTTTCGCTGTCGGATGTGATTCGGGATCTGGTTGTTGCAGTGAAGGGGACTGCCGCTGAAATTCTTCATCATCTACTCCTCACAAAGCGCCGTGGAAAGTCACCCATCCGCATGGGAAAAGTGAAACTTGTCTCTCTGGGATCATTGGAGGCGGACGGAGACGCTCAGCTCCGCTCCGACACCTCCGCCACGGAGTAGGTTTTTGCGCACAGCTGCGTTCGCTGCCTCTCGATCCTGCTCGCCTGCGCACGTCGGGTGACTGCTCTTTCCTTCCGTTCCAAAAGCCGAGTTAAGAGTTCAGCCTCCTGCTGCAGAGTCCTGTTTTTGGGTGTCAGATTACTGAACGTGGAAGGAGGGATAAAGTTCCAGCTTACTCGAGAGTTGGCGTTCGGCCTCCGGTGCGTAAAACAGCGGCGCCTACTGTTCGGGATGAGCTTGGACATTGGTTGAACCAAGGTACGAGACAGGACCCTTCCAGGGTCATTACCCTCCACCTGTAATTAGGAGGCAGGACAAACACCTAAAGGACACCTTCTGTGTACATATGCTTTCACTGGTGACGCAGAAACCAGTTGGAGCGTAACAAAAGAGGGCCCGTTCATCCGCTGGAGGTCAGTCACCTGGGCCCTCTCCACAGGCAGGTAACGTGTTGTTGTGTGAGCTAAATCAGCTTTACACATGTAGCTTGGTGTGTGCACTGAAGCAAATGTTTCACAGTGAAATGTTTCAGACTCATGTAAAGTTTTATGATGCTGTGTTTTACTGCTGCTCTTTATTTGCTGTGGAGCTTATGAAAAACTTCCCAAATGACCTTTTAATCTGGAATATTAAATGATTGGGTTTTTTTTTTTAGGTTAATATTGTAAACTAAGTGGAACTGATCTTAATAATACATCTAAGTAATGGAAAATAGCAAGTAAAGTCCCCCAAATTGTGTGTTTCAGGTTTATGTTCCAGAGATCTGCTAAGCTTGAGTTTTAAACCAAACTTTGGTAGCTGTGCGGAGTTCTGAACCAAGGAGAAAGCAGACGTGTTTGACATCATGTGATCTGATAATCAGATTTTTGCTGTGTAATCAGAACCTCCTGCTTCCCATCAGGTTCCTCACTGAAGCCGCTCGGATGTTAGCTCTCATTAAACTGTTGCTCAGAATCAAGGGGCTAATGTCAGCATTTTGTCTTTACTGGAAATGAGGACAGCCTGTCCCAAGCCTGCCGCGTCTCATTAGAGGGGATTAAAGTGCTCGGATGCTCAGGCAGTAAAGGGGAAGATTTGGTTTGAATTCAGATCAGAATGTGCAGCAGTGTGGAAGGAAAACCACAGCAGAAATCTGGACCATGTTTGAATTTCAAATCAAAGAAATGTGGTAAGAGCGACTTAGGTCAGGTCCACCATCTTTAACTTCTTAAGACTAAAACTGACTTCAATGCTGTCATTTTATGTTGCAACATCCTGTTTTGGAGTCCTTTTTTGGGAAACTAATGCTCAAATCGAACAGTACAATCTTGTTTTTTTTTCTGCTGTTCTGCTCCTCTGAACTTGGCAAATACCATGTTTTTTTTTTAAAAGCATCATTTTCTGAGAAACTCACTGATGCAGATGGGAGAAACATTTTATACTAGTGTTTCAGTCTAAACACTGCAGTGCTCTTCGTCCCCTCTGAAAGATTCAGATTTGGGCCAGAAATTGCAGCCGTGGACACAACGAAAGCCCAGCTTCATCGGAGTGAGGTGAAAATACCCTCCAGCTGTTTGCTCGCTTACTCGCTCTCACTTACTCACACACACAGATGTGGGTTTTTTACTAAGGTTATTGTTGTGGTTCAGAGGAAATTCTTCACCTTGGCAGAGCCTTAACAGGAGGAATTTGGACACAACTGCCCAGAAAATGTGCATGTGGCTTCTTGAGCAACACCTGCGACGCAGGCCAAACGTGGTCGGGCTGCTTTTCTGAAACAGACATAAACAGACAAGTTTACTGCCTTTTAAGACCTAAATCTGAATTAAACTCTGAAACATTAATAACGAAATAGGCAGGCGCCGTTGATTTTAATTAAATCTTGCGGTATTCTTTTTGTTTTTCGCATTCAAATATTAAAAATTCAGACTCAAAATTAGCCACAATATGGCAACAGTCAGCCGCCGTGACTTTGTGAACTGGTGCTTTTATTCCGAACACAAGAAACATCGTTAAAGTAGGCAAGAAAAACATGTTTGTTTAATTATATTTCAGGATGTAAATAGCTATGGACATTACTTTTTTGTTTCAATACACAGGCAAATCTGTATGGACAATCGTTAAGTAGATGAAAAGTAAATAAAATTATTTGTACATATATTTTACAATCCCTCCTGTAGTTCCTCACTGGCTGGAGACACATTCTTTACACAGGAAGGTATTGCTCTTCGTATAATACAGCTAATTACAGTCGTTATGAAAAAAAAAAAAGAGGGAAAAATAAGTTATTTAAATATCAACTACATATATAGAATGTGCAACTCCTGCTAAGCATTTCATATATGTAATCAAGAATTAAAAAGTAAAAATAAACCACTGAAAGATGTTAACCCGTCAACAACTTGGCGTTGGGAACTCTAACACTAAACAACAGGCTTCATGACAAACCAATGTGTCTGTTTATGGAACGCTCAATTAAATGTAGCCAATTTCATCTATAAAAGAGCAAAGGTCGCTCTCTAAAGTGCATTTACAGTGTCAGTATTTTCATTCGGAGCTAGAAGCTCTTGTCCTCTAGCACCACTTTAAGAGGAAAAAAAGGCTTTAACTTTCTCTCTCAAACGTCCATTTAGAAAAAGGATTCTACGTTTTTAGAGAAATATTGAAAATACTGTGAGTATAAAATGAACACGAGGCTTTTGCTTGCTTCCAAAAGCCGCTTTCACACATGCACCATAGCGTCTCCACATCTGCCTGTTGTCATTGCTAGTGGCACACGTGCACAGATGCATGTAACACTGCTGCTCTATAAAAATAGCATCCTAATAAACTACAGTGCACGTGTGAAAGAGGCATTCTGACTGACGCATTAAAACCTCGGCTGTTAACGTGTTTTTGGGCAGATTCTGTGTCGTGATGGAGAAGGATGACCCACAACTCGTCACACATCATTTTGTTCGTTTAAGTCCTTTTTTAAGGCAACTGTACATGTGCTTGTTTACACGGGGAACGTGTCGTCGCTCTAAAAGCTGATCGTGATGAACTGGGGCTTTCAGGCTGGAACAGAGGAAAAAAAACACAGAAAATAAAATATAAAAATGGTGTCGGCTTGTTTCCCATCTGAGCCAAAACTGAGATCGGCAGCCTCGAGAAGCGGCTGCAACATTTAAAAGGCAAACACAAATCTTAACGTACAAGTCCTTTAAAAAGTCAGGCATGATATGCTATGATACAGACTACACGACCAGCCAAACATCTGTGTTTACTGATTAAAAGTCCAGATGTTGAGGATTCTGCTGCTCAGGTCAGGGCGCCGCGCTCACGCCTGCTTCTGTCGGTTGTTGCCTTCTTCCACCAACGTTTTAAGGAAAGACCGTGTGAAATGAGCAGTACGTAAACCTTCTTCTCTGAATGTAGGAAAGAAAACCAAACATCCGTGCTAGAAAAGTGTGCAAGCTTCCTTCACGGCAGAGCCTTCGCTTCAAGACTCCGGGGGAAGGACTGGTGAATCTGCAGGCTCCGTCTTCCAAAAAAAGGCAGCGAAGAGCTCGTCTCCGCTCTTCTTCCACGCCGTAAACATCCGAGCGGGGCTGCTGGAATGCTGCCATCCGTGCCGCCTTCGGCTGGTGACCAGCGACCTTCTGGCGGTTAGGACGACAGCCCCGCCGGCTCTGTGCCGACCAGTCGGGCCTCGCCGACCAGCCGCCGCAGGTGCCTCTCGTCTCTCACCCCGGCTTCCCGCGCGCCGCTCTCCGTGAGCGAGGAGACGCCGCTCAGCGTGTGGACGCCGGCCGCCGCCAGGGGCGAGGCGTACATGGGCAGGCCGATGGAGGTCAGCCAATCAGAGACGCTGCTGATGTTACCGGAGGGCTGAGGCCTCCTGCACATCTCCGTCAACCCTCCAGACGGGATCTGATCACAGACAAAAAGGACTTAAAAGGAGCAAACGGTGGAATGCTTTCACTGAATAAATTCACACATGGACAGAAAGGTTCATCGTTTCCTGAGATGAGTCCTCTTACAGCCATTCTGTGTTGTTTGCGGAGCTCTCGGACTCGGAGCTGGTCCATGCTGGAGGCCACGTCCTTGACCGGCTGCTCCAGGTCCTCGGAGTAGCGCTGCACCAGCGGCTGAGGGATCCCACAGCGGCCGTGCTGGAGGGAGGCGAGAACAGTTGAGCTGCCACAGCTCGGCTTCTCTCTGCTTGGATATGTGTGTGTTATCTGGAGGCTTTTTTTTTGTTAGTCTGTGTATTTGGTTTGTGGGGTTTAGCCTTTTTGCTTCATGAGTCGGCCTAATCTCATCTCCTCTTCTCCCGAAGTGTTCAATAGTAACTTTGTTGTTCTTGCTTCTAAAAAAACGACGTGTTACCTGATAGGTTATGAAAGAAGCTCAGTTATAAAAGACTCATTCCAGAGAAAAGGAAACAGGACTCCTAATGCCAGGTGATTATTCATAAACCAAAGCATAATAATCAATATTTTGGTCTGTTTCTTCTCTATTTCAGCGACCAGTAAATTATTCCAACAGACTTTTAAAGTCTCTCCACTTGGAACAGCAAATATCTAATAAAAGAGGACTTTAAAACGGATTCAGATGGAACGGCAGCTGCGGTCAAACCCGCCGTTTCTCACCTCGTCTCACGAGCCCTGGTGTTTTTGTTTGTTTTTTTTTTTCTCATTTTTTAACCAGTCTGGCGGGAGGAGGGGACTCTGCTTGTGGAAGGGGGGCCCGTCTGGGCTCTGATGAGTGGCAGAGGCTTTTACGAGCCCGTCTGCCTTCAGTGAGATTCAGACTGTAAACGTAATAATCTGAACCACATCAGAGCCAGGCGAGGCTCCAGGTCGATCCCGCCGTTCCAGGAAGAGCAGGTTTTATTACGTGCACACGTACGCCGACACCGACGCGCTAGCACACTAAGAAACACAACACATAACCCTTGGGCTCTTATTAGACGCTATTTTTGGACTTAAATGCATTCTGCTGATGGTAACTCAGAGTTCATTTGAGCACGTTGTTTTGAAGGGAAGGAGCCTGACGCCAGAGCAGCCGAGGCCTGAGGTGTCGGACAGCCACAGCTTCACATTAGGGATGACTTCACACGCACCGTTACGCTCATTTACTTATACTGTGCATAGTTCTGCATTCTACATTCACAGTAAACCATTTGTGCATGTAATTAACTTGCTTTTTTTGGACTGGGGACAATTACTGTTGTGGCAAATAGCACAACATTCCTATGTCACGTGTACGTGTGTGTGTGTGTGTGTGTGTGCGCGTGCGTGCGTCTCTGTGAATGATGATCTGCTGACCTTGTCGGAGTACGGCTCCTCTGTGAGGTCGATGCCTTCGGCCTCCAGCCGCTGCTCCACCAGGGTGAGCAGGTCCAGGCTCATCTTGCTGTGAGAAGCCTTCCTCGAAACGCATACTTTGCCCCCCAGGTCGGAGAGCCAGGGTGGGGGAGTGGCCGGAGCGGAGCCCGAGTCCTCGCCCACTGAAGAGGCGGGCGAGGCAGCGCTGGGGCTGGCGGGGGTGCTTGGGTTCTTGGCGGGCAGGGCGGGGGCACTCGGGCTGGGACTGCGAACGACGGGGCTGCTGGGGTGAGAACGGGTGAAGGAGTGAGTGGGGGAGGGGGTGGGAGATGGCGAGGAGGGCAGGGAAAGAGGCGGGTGCCTCAAGCCGTTGGCGAGCCGCTCTCTGGACTTCTTTGCTGGGACTGGAGGGGGGACCGGAGGCTTCTTTGGGTGAGTCCGGATGATCCTTTCCCCACTTCCAGACTCTGGAGGACTGGGAGTGGGACTGGAGACCAGCTCTGGAGGTCTGGAGGACTGGTTGCGACAGGTGTGGACGAGAGGTAGCTGGGATGGCACGGCTGGTCTGGCCCCTCTCCCCTTTGGACTAAGTGCTCCATTCTGAGCTGAAGGAAGCTGGAGCTTACCCATCCTCGTGGGGCTGCTCTGGCCTGGTTTGGGTCCTTCTTTGCCAAGTTTGAGCTCCCCTCCCAGGTCCCTCTGCTCCACCTTCTTCTCCCAGTGCAGATCTCCCAGAGAGTGGGAGCGCTTCCAGTTCTTGGTGGGCTGCGGGGGCCCGTCCAGGTCCTCACAGCTGCGGCTGACTGGGATGGGGAGCCGCCTGTGGGCTTTTCTTAGCCCCCGCAGGCCGAAGCTCTTCAGGGAGGGCTTGAGGAGGAAGCTTTTGGAGCCTTTGGTGCGTTGGCTCTTCTGGTTGTTCTGTAGAGCCTCAGTTGAAAAGGTCATGGGCAGGGTGGGGTAGTCTGGAGACTGGAGGCCGGCGGGGGAGCGACTGGAGCGGCACGTTTTGCTGCTTTTTCCTGCAAAATGAAAACATTGTTCCTCTCTTAGCTGCATGTCCACCCTCAAACACATCCAGATTTTGGCTTTTGAAGCGAGAGTAATACCCTTGAATGCAGACTGTTGCATCTATAACAAGGGTCTACAACAAGGAAGCGTTTTAACATCACTTTAACAAACCCTGACAAAGCAAAGCAGTTAGGAAGTCAAGTGCATGATCAAGAGCTGATCTATAAACCAGATCGGACCGAAGAGGAGGAGCGGGGTCGAGTGTCAGTCAGACAAGAGCTCCTCACCAAAACTGGTGGGATTTGTCATGGCAACCATCACCAATAAAGGCATCTAAACAGAGCAGAAACATCAGGGGGAGAGAAGAACAAGGCGGAAGCGACTTACCCTGGATGCTCTGGTTACATAACAGAACAGATGGATGAAATGGAGGGGCGCCACGGAGCGTGGCTGGCCAGACAGCTGACAGGAGGAAGCTCGATAGATGGGACGCCATGAAAGCACTTCCCAGAAAGGGTTGAAGTTGAGCCGTTTGCTCCGGCTGATTATTGCAATGGAATCAGCTGACAGTTCTGGAGATATTAATCATATTTATAGCCGTTTCTGTCGACCCTCAGAATTTCAGTGATGCCAAATGATGCTTTTCAGGTTTTGCTGATTTAAGAATAGAACTTGAAACTGTCAAAACATCCCATTTACACTGGAAATGGATGAAAATTAAAGAAAATGTCAGACATGTATATTGTAGCAGATGTCTGCAGCAGATTCAGGGTTCTACAGCTCAGACCATGGAGGCACCTGTGAGAAGATTTAGCTCAGCAGTTCTCTGAACTCTGATGGAATAACGAGGCCGTGAGCAGAAACAGCTCTTCAACAGCCGTGGAACCCCGAAGCTGCAAGAAGTGAATGTTTGATCGCGTTACAGAAGCGTTAATGGTGGGAAACAGAGAAATAAAAGAGGAAAAAATAAAGCAGGCAGCAGTCATTTTACTTTTTTATGCTTTGAAGAAGTGGTTTTTATTCCACAACCTAAATCTCTACTGTGGCAGAACCAGAATGACACAGACACACGTGTCACAGCAGGAAAGCCAACGTTAATGAGCTGTTCCAGAGAGAAAAGATGGAAAAAGGGAGAGAACAGATATCGCAGCAGTGTGAAGAACACAACTTCAGGGACCTCGGTGAACTCGTACAGTCTGTGCGCTCGAATTAAAATCTCCTTCATCTGCGTCTTTTGTAGGCACATAGTGGTAAATTTCTGCGTGTGCAAAATGTTCCAGATGAACAATGAAAAGTGACAAGTTCAAATCTATGATGGCAGCAGCCTCTGAGCTGCAACCGGACACTTCACAGATAATAAAAACAGGCTAAAGTCTGGGCCCAAACTCGTCCTGGAGACATCCTCCTATCAGCCCTGGCTCTCCTGCTGGAAGCACTGGGAATCTGAGTCCGTGACTGGGAAAGGAGTTTGCTCTCATCAGAACACTTGTCTGCACTGGGGAGCATCCCCCTCTCTGTGGGCGCAGCTTTGTGGGCGGGGCTAGGCTTAGCGGTCTCGGGCCCGGCTCCCTCTGGGCTACAACAGGATGGTACAGACTGCCTACAAGATGGAAAGAATGGTAAAGAAAGAGGAGGGACAGGGGAGCAGCACAGCTACTGGAGGGAGGAGCTTCCAGCCATGCTGGAGGGAGAAAGGGCGGAGGTTCTCTGGCAGGGAAAAGGGAACCTTTCGATTGGCTGGTCCAGAGGAGGGAGATGAGGGAGGAGATGCAAGTGAAGAGAGAGGAGTTAGGGAGAAGGTGGTGGTGGTGGGGGCAGGTGGGGAGGTGTTTCATGAGGGGAATTCCCACCGGGTGGTGGGTAATGGGGGGAAGCTGTCATTACCGTTCTCCAGGTTCTCGTTACTCTCGTAGCATCCGGAGTCTCGTGGGGAGTCCCCGACCAGGCCCCGCCCCTCAGACAGCAGCTTCTCCTGGGAGCCCGACAGGCGCTCTGGGTCGCTGCTGCCTAAGGACCAAGTCAGGGGCGGTTCCGTTAGCTGACCCTTCCTGCATTCCTGCCTATCCGGACTGGAGCTCGCCCACTTACTGTCGTACTCCTGCAGCAGTTCCACAGCGGTGAGCAGCACGGCTCTGTGCTGAGGGTCCCTGATGTTCAGCTCATCCAGGTCCTCCTCCTCCAGCAACTTGAACGTGTCCAGGTCCTCGTAGCCATTGAACAAGAACGTCGGCATGTGCTCCTGGGTGAAAGAAACGTCACGACTGAGAAAAAAAAAACTAAAAAAACCCCTCCAAAACCGACCTTAAAACACAACACACCCTTTTAAACATGACTGCAGTGTGTCTAGTGTCATACATCTAATTTCCACAACAGCTTTTTAGATTTTCAGGCGCAGCAGAACCGCCTAAGCTGGCATGTCATCCATACATCTCCAGTGATCTCATGTGCTCGCTGAGTCCAGACAGCAGAACCTCGGGTCTGAGCTCTTTCTGCTGGATGATGCTGGACTAAACAAAGGAGCAGAGACATACACAAGCCCAGGCAGCCAGGACTCCCTCACAGCACCCTTTGTCTGTTAGAACGCTTAAAAACATCTGTCGCTGTGAACCCAAACACTTTAACGCTAGAGAGAAGCTAATGCTGGCTTCAACCAGGAAACTAGAACGCCTTCAATGTGTTTAGTCTCAGCTGCCCAGCGCCCAATTCGGGATGTTCTGATGCCCTCGTAACATCCACATCAACAACTTCTGCAAAGATCTAGTCGGTTGCCTGGTAAAAACAGAAGAGGGCGTCTCTGTTCTCTTCTTTATTCAGGGGTGTGAGGCCACCTGAGGCCCGCAGCTCTGTGTGGGCTCTGAAGAAAGGCATGCCTCAGTTTTTAAGGCGTGGTTTTGAGTGGGGGTGTAAATGTTAAGGTGCCAGATCAAACAGCCTTGAAGCAGCCTGTAATTGGCTACATTTTATTCATCCCTGCTCGTCTGCAAGCGTTAGCATTCAGCTAAAACCCCCTTTTATTTATGTTTGGTCTGCTTTGGTTCCGGGTGTGAGATGGTGGATTTGTCTAATAATTTACTATCATAAGCCACCTTGAGGTTCAGTCGCTCCAGCAGCTCCTCCACCGACGTGGGTTTGGGCGGTCGGCCCTTCCTCCTCCTCCTCACGGGCCTCTTCGGCTTCTCCTCCTCTTCGCTCAACACGTCCACGTAGATGAACTTAAATGTGCCCACTTTGTTGTTCAGCAGTCCCATCCACGTTCCCATCGGTGGCTTACTGATGATGTCGATCACGTCGCCACGCTGGGGGAAAAAAACAACATAGTGTGATCAAAAAGAGAGGGTGTTAAAACCCTCTGTTTGACCTTTGTGACCTTTTCGTCTCTGAGAACCGACCTTGAGCTTGAGCGAGTCCGTGTCGTATGGACTGGGGGTGAAGTCTGTGTGGACCCGTGCGCGGCCACAGAAGGGTCCTCTGTAAGGCGGCTCTTCATCGTCACCGTCCTCTGACTTCACGCTCTCTCTGTTACTGGCTGATGAGTCAGTGGTGCTCACTGTCTGACCGCCTGGTCACAGCCAGAAAGAGAAGACACAAAACTCCTCAGCGTGGCTTTCATTTTTCATTCAGCCAACATTTCGCAACATTTGTTTTCCTGATGGACATAAAACTTCATTGGGTTCTAAAGACTTGCATCACAAACACTTTGCTGCAGAGCTGTCTGGATCTGATGAAAACCACTGATGTCTCACAGCAACCAGAGTGGAAAGACTTCACACCTATCCTGTTTGGCTGCCTGTGCGTGCTCCACACCAAAGTTAATGCTTGAACAGACAGCCAGCAGTAAAGCCTAACTCATATGAACACGCATACTAGAAAAAGGTGCTCCATCTTCAAAATATCAGCGCTAAAAGAATATATGCCATGCTTGGAAAAAGAAAAAATTCCTACTCATTGAACTCTGTCCGCTGAGAGAACTACGCAGACTTTCCACGGAGCCTCCAGCCTTCAGCTTAGGCTTCTCCAGAGAGTCCATGTCAGGCTGGGGGGACTGAGGAGAGCCAGGAGCTCCATCAGGACTGGACTACATCACAAAGACAGAAGTGGAGAAGAAGTTAAAGGCATGAATAATGGAAAAATGAAGTCTTTTGATGTAAATCTAGACACTATGATTATCTGAGCTGAGGCGCAGGCTCAGACCAGAGAATCCAAACGGACAGGGCCCATGCTCGTGTCATCCGCTAGGTGGCGGTGCGGGCTAGAAAATGAGCACATCCAGAACCAATTAGTGTTCTCCGCTCTTCTAACTCTGATTTTCCCAGGCTGAGACTCGGTGACTCATGCCAGGAAAAGTGGGTCATAGCGTTGAAAGCACCATGACAGACACATGTTTTACTGCACAATAACGAGACATTCTGCAGGGCAGCATTGCGCTGTGGCAGTGTGCGAGCTGTTGGGCAAGGCAGAGGAAGCCCCTGAAAAATTAGGCCACAGAGAATGAGACAAGCATTGTGTGATCTGAGAGTCCGAGCCTCCATTCCTTAAGAGTGAGCCTTGGGGAGACTTGCATCACACAGTTCACACTGAACACAGGGTGTGCAGAGAGATTTAAATCTGCCAGTGTGTGTATGTGTGTGTGTGAGGCTCAGCTCTGTGTTTATTCTGTTACTAACACAAATATTGCCGCCCACTTGCAGCCTGTGGACAGAATCTGCAGCTTTTTCTGAAAAACATCCTCTAAATGTTTGCAGAACATGGAGGCTTTTCTTCCTCCTCTCCAACACTTAACAGCACCAGTTGAGGATCCGCTGGACTGAAGCCTCAACGCAGATGGAATCCAGCTCCAGCTGAATTAGCAGAGACTCTGATTTTTTTTCTTCTCTTTTTTCTTGTCATGCAGAAACTTCTTTGTCAAACCTGCTCAGAGAAGGAGCTGCTGTACTTCTTCGACATGCGCTTCCTCATGGTCTCCTTGACCGACTTGACCTTCTTCCCCAGGGAGATGCGGGACGTAGTCGGAGACTTGATCACCTCTCTGTAAATGGGCTCTTGTTCTCTGGTCTGTCACGAGAAGGAGGTCAGACAGAAGAGAAACAGATGTGAGTTGGTGTGACGGAAGGGTCCCGGGCGGGACCTTTGGACCCTCTGCCGGACGGGCGACCTGTCAACACTCACGTTGGCTTCGGTACCGCTGTTGACCACATGGAGGGAGCGGTTGGTCAGGTCGAAGCCTCCGAAGCTGCAGGTTCTCTGAGGGGGCAAAACACATTCACAAATCAGTGGCGCTGGAGTGAGAAAAGGACACACCCACACCCACACCCAGCGAGGGACGACTGACGATGGGTCATGCTTGGCAACGTCACGGCAGCCACTGACTCATGGAGATGGGCTTGTGAGCGGGGGCACGATGTCATATGGGACTGTGGACAGCCCACAGACGCGATGTGAGGCTCGCGCCAGCTGAGCTTTACATCGAGAGTTAGGGCCTGCGTTCAACACACGGGGGCCTCAGCGTTTGTGCCGAGGGTGAGGACATGATCTGAGCCCAGGAAAACGACAAGGAGGCAGACACATATGAGTGGGGGAGGGGCCCAGGGTGTGTCTATTGGGCCGGTTCTGCTCTGCAGTCGATTACGCACAAACACGTAGACAGACGTGCACCCAGAAAGCTCATGGGGAGCTTTCAACCACGTTTATTCTTAGGTTTATAGGCTATTGTTTTTATCTTTTCCGGCTTAAAAACCCACAAAAACGCCAGGGTGGGGGTTTTTTTTTTTTTTTTCATTTTGATGTCCACAGCTGCAGTCCACATTACAACTTCCCAGCTAAGGTTTGTAGAAAGAAAAGGATGTCCCAAAGAACTCCGCACATCATGGCAACATCTGGTGGAATGGACATGCAGCCAGAGAACAAAAATACGTTTCTCAAAAAAAAAAAAAAAATACAGCAAAATAAAGACACATCTGCAGCTATCAAGGTACAGGCCAAAAGAAAAAAGAAGAAAAAGAAAACTACAACAGGAAAAAGTGGAATCAGTTTTTTGGATGAAAACGACCTCCGGTGACGTCACTAGACCACGATGGGACTCGAGTGCCCTCAAAGCTGCAGAACAGCTCCACTATGACCCACGTATGTTCTAATCCTGTGTTCATATGTACAAGATGTAATTAATATGTAGATGGAATTATCTGGTGCTCTTAAAGCTAACCTTCCTGGATCCAGTTTTTGGCCCCTGAACACATCTGAAACGAGGTGCTGTGTGTGTATGTGTGTGTGTGCATCTCCTGGGGTGGTGACATTTCTAAAAGCTGCGCTAGCTCAGAGCTCACTCTAAGATCTAAAATCCCTCTATCCTCATCTGAGATTAAGAAGAAACCTCAACAGAGGCTGACCTGCTAGGGGTTGGAGCTGCATCAAGGAGGAGCAGCCTTTCTTCTGAGGAGGTGGAGCAGGCGTGTGTCTGTGTGTGTGTGGAGCGCTGACCTTCCTACTCTGAGCTATTCTGTAACTTTGAAGGCCCGAGTCCCGTCCACACGAGGCGGCCGACCGGAGCCCCGAGGTCCAAACTCACAGACTTCTGCTGGATGCGCAACAGCACGCGCTTGGTGCAGCGGTCCACGCTGGCCGCCCACTTCCTGTCCGCCTCGCGATCTTCCTCCAACAGACAGCGGCGCTCGGCGCGGCTGAGGGTGACCGGGCGGACCAGCTGCGCCCAGCTGAGGTGACCGTACAGACTCCGCTCTACCACATAGGTGATGTTCAGCTCGCTGACTGCTGTTCGACCGCGCAGCCTGCGGGAGGGGAACGCCCAGCCGCCCCTCACGCCGCCAAACCCTTTGGTTTTGGCAACATCGCAGCGTGCGGGGGAGGACGGGGTGACAGACAGAGGGGAGAGGGGGGCCTTGGCGTTGCGCCAGCGCTGGTACAGCAGGTGCTTGGTGGAGTAGGCATAGTTGGGGTCGGGTTTCCTGTGGGTCCAGCTGCCGTGGTGCCGGCTGGCAGGTTGGTATTTGGGGCTGCCTTGGGGGCCGTCCTCCAGGGACAGCAGGAGACGGGACTGGGCGTGGGGCTTGGGGCGAGGTTTGGTGAGGCCGTAGTAGGCATACAGAGCTTCCCTGTTACTTACCCCGTGTGAGATGGAGCTCAGGGCCCTCCGCATCTCGCCGTCAGTTGTGGAGCGCGACAGCTTCCCGTCATCCTCCAATCCACAGCCGTCCAGCTCTGAGAAGGAGGAGCCACTGCCTCCCACGGCAGATGCGGAGCTCCCCAGGCCCCCGGAGCCCACTGGGGCTCTCCTTGGAGGGCGAATGAGTCCGTGGGTGCTGGAAGACTTGCTGAAAGTTTTGACCAGTTTGTGGCCGGACCAGGTGTCCAGGCTGCTGGAGGAAGGGGAGTTGGTCAGGCTGTCGGTGTCTCCGTCCAGAGAGAGCTGGTCCTGGGTGAGGGAGGACAAGGAGGTCTCCTGGGCCAGAGGGGGCTTCTTTAAAACCCCTGTATATAGAGCTGTGCTGTCCTCACAGGTGGGCAGAGCCTCCACATTCAGGAAGTCTTAAAAAGAAAAAACAAGAAAGTGTCAGAACCCCTCAGAGGACCCCTTCTGGGCAGCAAAGCCCTCAGTGACCAAGCCACTAACCTTCAGGAGCATGCTTTTTGTTTTCTTCCACCTTGATGAGCTTCTTCTTGACCCGGCGGGTAGAGTTGACCAGCTTGTGGAGCCTCCTGAACTTGACGGAGTCCTCAGACTGTTCGTCGTCTGACTGTTCGCGTGACTGGAAGACAGAAGGCAAAGACAGGGGAGGCGTGAGGGGCTTTCCGCCACAGGCATTTCAATAAATATGTTCAAAACAAAATAAAATGGCAAAATAGTGAGTCAAAATACTTTTGAAATGAACAACGTTGTTTATGACAGAGTAAAAGTTCGTGGAGTAGCAATTAGGTTTTGGAAGAACGGTAACAGAAATGAAATGATTGATCACGCTGAATGTTTGGTATTGATAAACGGCATGATGAGTCAGCTGGACCTGACAGAGGTCATGTAAGCGTCCTGCTCCGAACACAAGGAAGAAAACAGCTTGTTCTGCTCGGGCAGGGAACATCTAGCCTGTTTCTATTTGCTACTGGTCTCCAAGGCAACGCAACTTCGGCGGCTGCTTCCCCAGTTGAGGATGACACACACGGGTGCACACACAGAGAACTGGAGCCAGCGGTCCCGCAGCCCAGATCTCAGCCGCTAGCAAAAACACAGCCTTTCCTGCTGCTTCGGAGCTGAGAAGTTCTGCCCTGTGGCGACCACACTCCTGACTCCGAGGCTGCTCCCATGCATCAGGCTCCACGTTAACAGCCCTGGTCTGGTTGCATTTTCACATGTTTGATGCTGTCCAGAAGGTCCATGACGACACTCAGCAACTGCAGAACACCAGTAAATTGAGTGTGCCCCCCAGTCCTCCCAGGCCCAATCCCCAACAATCCCAGGACTTAAAGCACACAGATCTGGTGACCTCCACTTTCCGTTTGCTCTGGAAAACATTTGAGTGTATTAAATTGAATAGTAGCCCAATGAGAAATGGGTCTCGAAGGGCTGAGGCAGCAGAAGCCCTCAAGCAAGATGAGACCACAAAAGCTGCCTGGAATCCGCCACAGCTGACTGAACCGTTGTTGATCGAGTGTGAAGAACAACTGGGAAGCAGGGCTGACAGTGAGACATGTCCTGACCCCGTCCTGGGCTACACCGCACACGCAAACCACCAGATAAGTGGGGGGTGGGGGTTACAACCCCCGAAACAAAGTCGGAAAGAGGCTAAAAGAATGTTACAAGCAACTTTTCCCGACTGAGCTGCCATTTTCAGCACGAATCCGCCTGAAACCTTGGCAATCAAACCAAACCGAGCGTCTCAAAAATGACAGTTCAGAACTTACCACCTCATTGGGATCAGCGGGGTGGCGTGGTTTCTGCATGAAGCCGCAACTATCGGCGACAGAAATCCACGCGGTGTTGAACGCTTTCTCACAGACGCGCGATCCGAGACAATATCCGGCCTCCCGTGCGCACGCTGGCAGAGCAGCAGCCCGCCAGTGAAATCAGCTCTGAGAAATGAGGGGCCGCTTGGAAGCGTCGCACCGCAGAGAAAAGGCGTGTTGTGCACGGAGAACAATCCCAGTATTTGAGCCCCTCTCACCCAGTCTTGGCCCCCACATCAGGAAGGGCCACTGCTGGAATGTGGCCTCCGATCGCCTGGGGTGGACGGCAGCAGACGGGACACTGCGGACCTCTGCGTGACAAACGTGCACTCTATATTCACACGTCTGTATATAGAATACAGCTGCATGCAAGTTTTGACGATCTGGATTTAGAAATGACCTAACTGGCTCCCCTGGACGTGAGGGGGCCACTGTGACAGCCCCCGGTTCCACCACCACCAGCCTCCTTCTAAGCGCCGAGCCTGGATCTTCCCTATCTTCCCCTCCCCGGTTTCCTGCCTGCCTCCAGCTCCAAAGTTTGTTTACAGCCTCCAGAGCAAAGATTTGTGCGCTCTTGGAAGACGCCTGCGATCCTCCCCGATCAATCACTGAGAGTTGTCACACTAAATGAGGACGAGCTAATCACACACGACACTCTTGATACTTCTATCTTTGCGAGGACTCCAGCAGGCAGCATCCAGCCCTCAGCATCAAGGACGTAAGAACCAGGTCCTAACCTGAGCCAGGAAAATGGGGGTCCAAGGTATGATACCCCACACACACACACACACACACACAGCACACACACACACACACACACACACACACACACACACACACACACACACACACACAGTGTTAATGGTGCTGTTGACAGTAATGCCTGATTATTACTGAGGCTGAGGCCTGGCAGCTGGCCATGCACACGAGGCCGCCCAGACTCAGATTCAGAGTCAAACTCCTTCTGACTTTGACCAGGAGACCAATAAATGCTAGCAGCTGATTAATAACAGAAGAAATATTAGTGTTTAGTCTGGGAACCATGGCAGATTTTAAAATAGCAGCCTCAGAAATGTGCTGGCAGTTATTTTCAGGGCACTGGGAATTTTTGAGTTTAGATAAACTCACTTCCTCTAAGGAAAATCCTTTAAAAGTGGGTCAGCCACAGATCTCATATGATGTTGTACAGTAAAGAGCTAATGAGAAGCTGCTGTGACCAGCGCACGTCCTGGTGACCTACATAACTTCCAAGCAGAGACATGAATGTGGACGTGCACGCGCGCGAGGCAGCAGAGAAGCGAGCGACTGTCATCAGTCAGAACGGATCTAAAACAAGATGTGATTGAGCTTCAGCTCCCGAGAAGAGGAGTAAAAAAGAAAAGGTTGCCACGGCAACATTGTTGGTGCTCCCATCTGCAGGGTTTTTTAGCTAACTGGAGGATGTGAAATCTGTCCAAAAGTCAAACACACACAGGCAACAAAAAAATTTGTCCTCTTTTGCAACAGTGGGAAAAAAATAGTCACATTAAGGTGAGAGTGGTCAAGGTGTTAGAAGACAGGCAGAAGATGGGGGAAAGGTGAGGGGTTTGGGGTGGGGGGTGTACTTACGTTGCAGTTTGAGGACTGGTTTAGACTGGCCGGAGATCCGTCAGTCCACTCTGCAGTGTCAGTACTGCTGGACTGTCTGCTGAGCTCATACTCCTTCAGCTACGTGGAGAAGAAGAGTTTAGAAAGGCAGAGGAACAGGACAGGGGGGCCACCCACTCTCACCGAGGACGCAACCGCTGCTGCGATGCGTGGCGCGCATTGGCAGTGCACGTGAACAGACACCGAGACCAGCGATGTAGTGGTATAGAAGTTAGCCATGAAACCCTTCTGGATGGTTTCAACGCTCGCATTGGCGTGTGTGGGACGTGACTCAGAGCTGCCTTTCTGAGCAGAAACACCAGAGTGAGGCGTCAACAAAGGAAAAGGCAGATCGGAGATCATCCCACTACATCTCTGGATGGTCCGCGCGGACACGACCACGCTGACATTTCCGCGCGGACACGACCACGCTGACACGTCCACGCTGACACGCTTCAGCACAGACATACAAATGACTGAATGACTGTTCACGGAGGCCGACCAGTGATGAGAGTGAGATGCTGATCAAGATTGAGCTGTAGGATAGACAACAAAGACGTGTGTGTGTGTGTGTGTGTGTGTAGCGGGAGGGAGGGGGTGACTATCAACATCTGCCACGTGAGCAAACCAAGAGTAGAAAAGGAGGAGAAAAGAAAAGAAATGAACAGAAACACCAGAGGGATTGGAAACGCTCAGAAAACCAACGTCCATCATCCACCACGTCAAAAACAGAAGACCGTCAGCGCACCACAGCCCCCCCAGCTCCATCCACCCCATCTCCACCACCACCACAGACCAGACAGGGCTACTGAGAGACACCAACCAGAAACACCCACACACACACAAGTTCACGCCCTAAAATCCCCGGACCCCTGAAGTGTGTGGGCGTGTGTGAGCATGTGTGTGTGTGTGTGGTGGGGGGGGACTGATGAAGGGTTAACAGGGCAGCCTTGTGTGTTAGTCAGAGTGAGTCGTTTTAGTGAACCGATCCAGGGAGGTCAGGGGATCTTGGCGCTGAAGGGTGGCGGCCCAGGGCGGGGAGGGGCAAGAACGGACAGGTGAGTCCACGTCAACTTCCTACCCGGGCTAGAGCTTCCTCAATGGTGATCATCTTCTCTTTGACCATCATCATCAGCTGGATTCGCTCTTCGTCGCTCATAGTGATCTCACTGGCGACGTAGCCTATATCATCTCCTGGAGTGGGCAGAGGGGGGATTATGGAGGCAAATGTGGGGAAAGTTACAAAAGGGTAAGCTGAACAAGTACACACACACGCGCGCACACATAAACACATAAATAAACACACACACACACACACCTTTGGAAGTCTGACGTCCAACTGGTTTGTTTTGGGACTTTCGGAAATTCTGCCAAAAAGATTTGTTCTTCTTCTTGTCCCATTTCCCTGAAGGGCAGATCCACAACACTTCATCATTACAACCATCGGCTGTCTGATAGATCATGACAACTTATCACTCTTTTAATCTTTCAGTCTACACCAGAAATAAGAGACTTACCATTAGATCCATCCTCAGAATTGGATTTGTGCAGAGGCATTCTGATGAAGCAAGAACAAATCAATATGAGGAAAAAAAACAAGAATCCAAAGTCTCTATGTTCACTTTTGTGTTCGAAAAAAACATGTTGCAATTCAGTCGATTCGCCACACGAGGTCAGTGTTGTCACTTGGGCAACCCTGAAATCAGCGTTTTGTTGAAATTTCCTTGCAAAATAGAAAAAGTTGCGGCAAGGACAGGCTTGCTATGTGGATGTGAGGAGAGAGTCCAAGATGAGGAGAAGAGTAGGGGTGGGTATGGGAGGAGAAACCACAGGGCAGACTCAGCACGTTTGTGTTTCCACTTCCCTCCACAGGACAGACAGTCACGAGGAAGACAGGGAAAAGTGAAAGGACGAGGGGGAGAGAGGGAGAGGGAAAATAAGCAAGTCCTGACAAGTCTGGAATCGGCCCTAAACAGGTCTTCTAACTTCTCAGCCGTCATATTTCCTGCCTACGGCAGCGTAGCCCTCACTTTTCCTGAAGCAGGTGAAAAACCACACCGATGGAGGATGTTTCTGGGTCGTGATCAAGAGGGCTGAACCCGCCAGATGTGGGACGGCTGTGGAGAACAGCTCACAGATGTAGGTTAAAGGAGATGGAAGAGGGAAACAGGAGAACGATAAATTGTCGAGATGAGAGCCTCGAAGGGCTATCAAATGAAGCTGTTTACTGCCACTTTCTCACGCTTGCACCCTTTGCGTTTGAAGTCCGGTGCACATGAGGATGTACCAGCTGAAGCGTGCAGAAGGGATGTGAGAGTGCGTGACAGCATCAAAACAAGATGAACCGGTCGCTTCCCTCTTTGGCGGCTCGGCATGTGTGTTTATGTGTGTTCGCACATAAGCCCTCTCTCGCTGCAATGGGAAATCTTTACGCCACTTAAAGCCTGGCTGCCATGGCAACATAATGAGATGGTAATTGAAGTGAGGCCTGTATGGCTTGCCCCTGTGTTCATATGCACCCCCCGCCCCCCCCCATCCCATCCCTGGAAGGGCTAGGGCTAGTGCTAATAGAACTACCTCAATAGATGTTTTTTTCCAGCAGCGCCCTCTCCTCCCCTTTCACGCTTCCACGCTCTATAAATTAAACTCCCATGCAGCGCGTACATGCGCTTGCACATCCAAACACTGTCACGGAGCTGCAGTATCTCTGAAAGAGTGTCAGTCCAGGCATTGAGCGGCTAGGCAACTTAATTGGTTTAACCTTAAATCTTTGCTCACGCCTTTCTTTTTCAATTTTCTCCCCACTGGGTGAAGACGTTTAATTCCATTTGCATAAGCCACAGTTGGGTTTCTGCGCTGGCATGTTGTTTGTTTCAGGAAAGACCAGTTCTGTTTATGCTCAAGCTCATTCCAGACCAACGGCAACAGCAAAACACGTCACGTTTTCATGTCGTGCCTTTGACTCTGGGTTGGTCACCTGGAGGAAGGTGGCCTCCGGAGGAGAGATCTGATTGGACACATCAGCTGCTGTTATAGAGGGACGACAACCTCAAGTCACAGTGTTGCTCTTTTAATCGGAGCCAATCTACACTTGTGCTAACGTGTGCTGTCAATGTTCTATTTAGCGTCGCCCTCGCTGAAACAAAGTCCACAAATCAATCAGCTTTCCAAACAGGAACTTCCTCATCTGAGACCTCCGGCCTTCCGTCGTCACCGCCAGCAAGTATGCCATTAGGCTAGCTGTGCCCTCCATGGACGGATGGGTGGCACAGCCTCAGAGGGTCCTGGTAATCTCCTCTGGGTGCCATTGTCCTGTACAGAGGTGATGACAGGGCTATCCGCCTGTGCATTCCTCTCATTGAGCCGCGTGAACTGTGTGGTGAGGAGTGGCGGGGGCTCGTCTGTCACTCGGCTGGCGGTGTGATGAATCGCTACACCTGAAAGCCTTTTACAGCAGAGGGAAACGGACAATAGGCAAAGTAATAGAGAGCAGAGCTGCGAGGGGCCTGCGGTGAGGGATGGATTACAACAAAAAGGGTTCCTGAGGCTTTAGGCAGAGGAATTCTCCCCCTGGGGATAAAAACTTCAGGAGCGGATTCATTAGATTTGTATCCAATTTTGACACCAGTAATGGGTTTTAGGACTTTCGGAGAAGATATGACAGGAGGTGAGGAGGAGAGTGAAGGTAAAGCACTTCTGACTACACTAGATAACTCAGTAGGGGGCAGTATAGCCAACGTTGTTGTGATAAAGAGCAAAAGAAGCAGCTAAAAAGACGAGAAAACTGTCAAACGGCGAAAAGCCGGCCTGATGAAGGTTTCAGACCTTTTAGATGTTTGTGAAAACAGGAAAAGTCTTCTATCATTACCAGAAAGAGAATGTAAACAGAGTACAGGAAGATATATAGAGAGAGAAGACGGAGCGACAGAAGGGGGGGCTCGATCTGGGACACGCGGGGAGACGTCATGTCAAATCTGGCATCTGGTTCCAATCGCCCTCAGTATTCCTCTGTTCAACATATACAGTCATGGGGGAAGAGACCACGGCCGTGGTATGCCTTCCCTCGGCCAAGCGTGGTCGTCACGTGAACGCCGCAGCTCCAGCGGAGGTCAAGCCGCAGAGACCATGAGGAACGAATCGGGGGGAAAGTGTAAAAAAGATCAAGATGAAGGTCGTGACAAGCACACACGGCACCAGAGGTTTGAGCCAAGCATCTCCAGAGGATGGTTTTGACCTTTGACCCTGTGTTACAAATCAGTCCAAGCAGCTGAACATGTGTGCGTCGCCGCTGGATCTGAGGCGTTCAGAAGAGCTGGTAAATTTCACACACAATGAGGGGAACCGGGGAAAGGGAACCACACCCCTGCGCTGCCCCATCCTGCTCTGTCCTCTCCTGCCGTCTTCGCTTGGTCTTCGCTCTCAACACAGCTGGACACAAAGGCAGGAAGGAAGGAAGTGGGGAACAGCTGCTGGAGCGAGCAGCCAATCAGGGTTTGCTTCAGCCGCGGCGAGGATGTAAGACGAGGGAACCCCAGGACCTCATGGATGTCAGGTTCAGACCTCAGGCCAGAGACCCTGAAGAGAGTCGGAACCAATCTGAGCTGGGGTCAGCTGGATCAGGGTCTGGCTCCACAGCGCACACCTCGTACGGAGCTGACCTGGCCTGTCCAGGCAGACATGTTCCTCACGTACACGCGGTTTGATTTGTGGTTTTGTTTGCAGGCGTGTTCAGAATGATTCAGACCAGACGGAGGAGGAGCGTGTGTGTGTTAGAATCCAACACCAAAACAGGTCAAAAGTTGCGTGTGCGTGTGTGCGCTTTAGCCATACTTTCTGTCCGTTTCTGGCGTGGAGACCTCGCTGCTGAAGCCTAATGACTCCTGAGGACAGAGAAACAGGTATCAGGTTTTGGGAGAAGATTTGTTCACGCACACACGCACGCACACACAAACACACGCAGGCACGCACGCGTACACACTTTGCCTACCTGCATCTCAGTACGCAGCTGCAGGGATGGGTTGCTCGGGTCCTGTTTGTCCTGAAGAAAGAATGCAGAAGAAGTGGGTGAAGAGGGAGCATCAACTCAAGGTCACCCAGGGGCTGATGCACATCAAAGTCTGAATACGCCAAACAAAACGGTCCGGTGAGAACAGGCACCCTGACAGGAAACAAACACTCTCAGATGATACCACACATCAGGTCTGGTTTCAACCATCAAACTATGGGTCCCGGAAGCAGCAGCAGCAATGTGAGGTTCAGGGAATCTGCAGCTCTGTGGTTAAAACCACTGGTTGGGTAAGATCTTCAACTGCCTCAGATGCACATCTGGGCCGGCGTGTGGCCGATGATATGGTTCTGGGAGAAAGGAACGGCCTCGGGGCTGGGTGAGGCCCCCTAGTGGTCACAATTACACATCCTCATAGCCTCCAAGTACCGGTACACAAAAGAGGAACCTGCATGAGAAACAATCAGGAGTGTGCTCTTTTACAGGGTTTCACTACCCAAGTTTGGCCATAAGCGATAAAGAAAACTGGATGTTGGTACAGACGAGGATGCTAATGTGAGGAAGTGCTGAGGGCACGGCTGGGGTCAAAACGAAACACGAGCCAGGACACCTTCCTGTTTTCACTCTTTGTCTTTACAAAATTTTCTGGTTTAAGCAGATTCAGAGAAAACATCTCATTTAAGTGAAACACTTGTGCTAACAGGACTAGCAACCTGCTAAACCTGCCACCTGTGGTTTGAAAACAGGTATCTGATCTCTTGTATCTGCTGACACTTCACCCACAAACATTCGACAACTTAGACACATTTCTAATGTGGAGAACCTCCACTTCAGGTTTTGATCCTACTGTGTGCTTGAATTCAAACCTATCTGAGAAGCTGTGCAGCTTTGAGGCCTTCCGATAACCATCTGTCAGCCTTTGTTCTTGCTGCCACGGCAACAAATATCTAAATCTGGATTTTCCCTGAAGGTGGACCGGGATCAGGAAATGAGTAGTTCTTCACTTTACGCACATCATTCTCTCCACATCCAGATTGCTGACTGTGCAGTCACAGGAAGCTGGACCTTTAGCACCTCCGTTGCGTGGGCCGTGGTCAGAAAGCAAAGGTGGTGCCTCGGTCGACCTTTGTCTTCTTTGTCGGGCTTGTAAAGGAAGGATTACCACGCCTCTCGTCCTCCAAACGTGAGTCAGGTGGCGTCATGTGGTCAGAAGAACAGACAGCGTTGAGCTGGCTAAAAGCTTTAGAATTAGCCCAAATCCTGCACTGATCAACAGTACTTGGCTTGGAGCTGCCAGTAATGATGACTCCAGACAGACAGCGTCAGGAGGCTGAGATGCTACTGCTCATTAGCTCTTTTCCTCTTCCTCGTTATAAACCTGTTACAGTAATCAAGTCTACGCAGGTTGCGGTTTCAAAGTCTTCCTGGAGAATAAATCTAGGTCATGTCAAAAGAAGTCTGAGACTAACTGTCCATCCCACAGACCCAGTCAGAGAACAGGTAGCTCTGCCTGAGCCTAGAGGCCCCTGGCTGGGCCTCGACTCCATCGCCTGACACACGATGCCTCTCAATGCTCTTTTCATTTCAAGGAAAAGCTGAAGAGCCATAAAAAGAACCTTCTCTAAGCACAGCTGTAGCGGTCAGATCAGTGTGGGTGTATTTGGAAAAACAAGGTGTGTTCCCGCACACCAATGCCATGAATACATCACCGTTGCTGCTGCGTCGCCGGAACAAAGGAGCGCTGCGCTGCTAAACACTAGTGCAGACTACAAAGACTGACACAGACAACCAAGTATGAACAGACACCCCCAGATCAAGGGCCAGGGGATCACTTCCACTTCCACAGACAGAGACAGAGACAGAGACACAAGTGTAAGGAGGACATCAGCGAGGTGGAGTGGGGGGCTACGTCCTGTTAGCTCTGCACCACAGACCTGCTAAACGAATTTGCTGTGGAGGAGCTTGAGGAGAGAAACATTTACGCCGCAGCAAGAGGAAGATCATAAAAGAGAATACCAGATCGAAGCTTCTGAGAGGGTGTCTGCATACTGAATGTGAGACTCCAACACGGTACTCCCAGAGGGGGCACGTTACCCTCTACTTGAACTCAGCAGCTCGAGATACTGCCCCACTTACCCCGAATTGGAGTAAATGTGCGTGTGCGCATACCCACAGGGTTTGCTGTGCAAAACTGCGAGTGCACACAAGCGCACAGGCAAGACTCTGATTAGCAAAGCGTGACAGAACGTATGGGAATAAATGCGGTGAAAGAATCTGTGAAGCATCCCGCTAATGAGGATCACGATGTCGGCAAACAAGATCTAAGGCATCTCCGACCTACTGCTGCGCAAAGATACACACACACACACACACACAGGAGCATCAAAGCCCACCGTGTCTCCCTGCAGAGGAGCGGAAATCAAAAAAAGGTGGCTGGAGGATGGACATGGTCAGCCAGGATCAGCTAGGAAGGTTGGATACAAGCTGGCAGGCTCCTTTTGATCGGTAGACTTCTGAAACTGCTTTTCTTACAAGGAAGGAGTGTGGGGGCCGACGGGGCCGACAGGACCTGTGACCCAGGTGTGACCCAGGAAGGAAGGTCACCTGTTGGCTCTCCTGTGGACTCAGCGGACCTCCTTCTGGTTGGCTCTACCCAGACGCAGGCACCTTAGCTGCATTGTTCCTCACTTCGCAGCAAAAATAAAACAAGACCGTACTTGAGTCCTCACCCCAAACGGGGTGAGGCAGCTGAGCCAAAAAAGCGCTCGGAGGCGTTCTTGTGGCTGGCGGATCAGCCTGATGCCAGCTGGGGCTTTTTGCGTCAATGTGAAACCACCGGATGGATTTTAGCCAAAGCAACAAATATTTAAAGTCTAATTCTTTCTTGTTTACCCAGAATTTTCCTTTTAGTCTCACAGATGGCACCAACCATGTTCCATGCTTGAGGAAGAGGAGTTTGACACCTAGAAGAACGAGCCATTTGCTTCATGGAAAATTCTAAGAAATTATAAATGTCCGCCAAAACACAAAAATTAGGTTATGAATGGACTTTTCTCCTGATTGAATTAGACTCTAAAGGTGATGAAAGGAAAAGAAAACTATTCCTTTCACTCGGACCTGTTTTAAGTGTTAGCATCCTAATGAAAGTCCTCAGCATGGACGTTGTCTACAGGAATGCTGGGAATGGCAGCGTTAGTCTGAGGGCCACGTTCCCAGAGGAGGATGTTTATTTAACCCCATTGTCTACACTGGTGATTACAACCAGCATGGAGGCCAACAGGAAGAAGAGCCCGATAGCATCACCAAGAGCTTCTCTCGTCAGCTCTGAGAGCTGCCACTTGAACTCAGAGGCCCCTCAAGAGCCGACAAACATGGCGTGCGAGTAAAAATAAACACTGATTTGGGGAGAAGCAGCACTTTCGGATAACTAACGTCTTTCAAGGAAGCTAACAAACAGAAAACCAGCTGATTTCAGCGGGAAAAACCTGTGAGCAGAAACATGAAGTGTCCATGTTCCTCCTCTGTCTGGGGATCAGGTGACCACAGCACCACGGTGAGTAAGAGAGGCGCTGCTAGCAACAAAAGGCGCTCCGCACCCTGACCGGCGGACAGCCTCACGCCCATTTGGCATTTCAGCTGAATATCAGGAAACGCCGCCAGAGGCTTCTGGAGATTGGATTTTTAAAAGAAAGGACCAGTTTTACCACAATGACGTGCTTCCTGGGGTGGCTATCGTTAGCATTTGTGCAGCAAACAAAGCATTTACACTAAAGAATCAAAAGTGACCTTTTCAGAGCACTGACACAGGAGGAAGAAAGAGGCCGTGGAGGGCGGGGCACCCTTCATCAGCCGGCTCCCAGGAGCCTCCACAGGTGACAGTCCGCCGCAAAGGCCAAGTCCTCCAGAAGCAGCGCTCTCTAGAAGAGCCCTGCTTGGGTTTTGGCCACTGTGACCTTTTCTAACCATGGGAACAGCGGAGCCAGAGGAGCCATGAACCTTAATTTCAGGACAACTTAGCCGGGATGCTAGGCTGCACCTTCAAGAGCAGCGAGCTTGGATCTCCGTGACTGGTCTTGCTTTCCTCTCTGCTTCCTCTCTTTGTCTCCAAACTTTAGTGGAGCGCTGAGGAAAGCTGCAGGCTCTCCATCTTGGTCTCCCCTGATCTTCCTGTGCTTGTCTCCAGGCTCGGAGCCCACTCAGCACTTTCCCTCTTCCCTTAGCTAGACTCCCACTATCTGCCCTAATGGTTTCCTCTCGAGCGCCGAAGGTGATAGGAAGAGGAAGTTCATCCACCCTCCTTTGAAGGAGGAGTGTAGTAAATCTGCTCCACAGACACACCTGTCTGCACGAGCAGAATCACATGGCTCTGTGCTGCCAAAACTGGGAAAGGAGGTCAAAGTGGAGACAAGCCCACTGAGGAAAATGGAACCGGGAAAAAAAAGAAGAAGTGATTCGCTTGTTTTCACTCCAGATTTAGCAACAAGAAGAGTTTGGCACTTTGCCTCGCCATCAGAAAGTCCCGTGAGCTGGAGCTGGGCTGGTTGGGGCCCCTGCAGCCACACCGGCAGCATTCCTTTGGGGCTCTGGGTGGAACTTGGTAACCGAGGCCCCCAGGATCCCAACGCCACTGGGGTGACGCCTCAGTCACATCATCTCTGGCCCGGTTTGCTGAATATTCCAGAAATACAGCAGCTATTTCTGCCGTCGGCCGTGGTTTTTTTATACACACTCACCATGTCGAGCTCCTGGGAGACGCGTCTCCTGCGCAGCTCCTCCATGCGGTCGCTGACGTCGCTGAAGCAGGTGTTGTAGTAGTCGGAGTACTCTTGGGCAAGGTCATCTATGTTACCCAGAGAACCATCCTGGAGAGAGACAGGACAGGACCGTCTGTTCAGACCTCACTGATCCACTGATTCAGGCAGGTAAAGTCAGAAGTGAACAGAAATGAAGCATCCTGAGCTGCATTTCTGATCTTCTGATCAGGGAAACAGAAACAGCAGAATCTTGTGCAATCTCGTGCAAACACAACAATCTGAAGCGTGTCACTAATGCGCCTGGGTGTTTTGGCTGGCTATCCGCTCTTATCTAGTCCGGCTAAGCCAGTGTCTCTGCTTCCAGCCCCAGTTTTGGTCTCATGTGGAGGACCCTTCGGCTCCTCGGACGTTCTCCGAGCTCCAAAGCAAACACGAGGTCCTCCTGTTGGCCCTGGTCAAGGCCGTTCCTGTCTTAGCAACGTGGACGAGTGTTTAGCAGCCAGGCAGACAGAGGAGCTCGGTCAGTACCCCATTAAGACAAAAGTGCCTGCAGAAAAATGAAGATTGGTTTTGGAACAGCCAAACTATTGGCTTTTTCTTTAGGTCAGAGCTAGAATGTGGATTTATCGTCTAATAAAAAGCGACAGTGCAGCCGACGCGCCTACAATCGATGGCTGATTCTGCTCAGGATACAAGAGGGCTTTTTATCCAAAGTGTGAGTCGAGTCTCTTGCTTTGGCAGAAATGTGGCCAGCTCCGGCAGAGATGGTAAACTGTTGCATATTCATCAGTCTGGAGCTAATCTGTGCCAGGCAAACAGCTAGCATTGAGTCAGTGTGAGCAGTCCCAACAGTCCCTCGCTTTCTCCACCGGACTCACTATCTAAGTGCCAGGCCACAAATGAATAGATCACTGTGACCAGTGTGCCACACACACACACAGAATCATGGAGCACTTAAACGCCATTAGCATGCTCATACATGCTACAGGAACCTTCAAAAACACCAGAACGATTCGGGTGACGGCAAGGCCCTGGTGCTGCTGGCGCTGATCTCTGGCACTGAAACATGAACAGTAACATGTTCAATCTGCAAAATCCAGCTGGGCTGTCTCAGATTCCTCCTCTTCCTCCAAATATCCAGCGCAGGACAGCCATGTGGAGCAAGTCAAGATGAGGAATACTCCCCTGGGGACCAGCCTTCCTCATCCTCCCCAGCGTTCCTCGCAGGGCTGAAGGTGTTTTATAGTCGTGCAAGTTCCAAGCTTTGATGTAATGGCAACATCCAGAGCTCAAACAACAGCTCAAACAAAGGCTCACTTCGACTCCTGGGGAGGGTTAGCCAGAGCGGGGAGGCGGATGCTTTGCTGTTTTAGGTGAAGTCCGGCTCCTGCTCTGCCACACGTGTCCCTGCGTGCACAGACGTTGGACGTAGGACAAGATTCCTCCAATTCTCCAGCTGCATGAGCTCACCAAGGCCCAACACAACTGACCCTGACATTTGTAACGCAATACTGTGCACAAGTGCACGAGGGCCCGTGTTTGCAGTCACGTTTATTGGCGGCACGCACCACCTGCATGATTTGATCACGCGCTGCCATTATCAATGGTGGAGTTCACTCAGAGCGCTGGAAGTTAGGACGGAAGGAATCTAACAACTGTAACTCTATGACTCCTCAGTTTCTGAGAATCTTCTCACATGGGAGTGAAGGTGAGGGAGATGAGAGAGTCAGGGGTGAGGCTGAGGGTGGTCCCAGCACAAGGGATGATTTGTAGAGTAAGCAGCTGCGGGGTAAAGAGAGGGTGAAACATCTGGTGTGGTCCAGAGGAAAGGCAGTGGGCAGAACAGCCACAGAGCGCTTGGCAGCGCGCTGACGGTCGCCTAAAAACAAGACCAAGATGAGGAGAAGGTCCAGTTTCCCGAAGGCTAAACGAGCTGACTGATGCAACAGCTCCCCCACCCTGGACGTGAGCAGGGCCGCCTCCCTGTACTGACTCAGACAACAGCAACAATGGCTGATAAAAAACCAACACCCATGCAGGAATGTGAGCGTTTGCACGTGTGCCAAAGTTTAACCAGCAGTGCTCCACCACCAAAACAGAAATTAGAGGTACTGCTCCACAGGCAGATATTTCCAGGAACGGAGGCCTGTGGATCAATAACGCTTGGGGACGAGGATTAGCGTCCACGTCAGAGTCTGAGTAGAACACTGTTCTACAAAAGCTGCATCGACATGTCTTTCTAAATCCTCACTCTGGGCCACCCCTCAGGTGCGCGGCTACATAGCGGTTAAACGCTAACGTACAGAGTAATTAACTATTGTTACAGGGTCCCGTTTGACTCCCTATTGTTGCCGTGCAACGACAGTGGTCTTGGTTTTCACTGGGGCCAGCTCCTGACGCAAAGCTACTACGTTAGTGGCTGGATCACTTTCACTTGCCGCGCAGTCGGCCAGGTTGGAATTACCACCACCTGTCTGGTGTTGTGTTGCAGTGCGAGTTTTGTTAGAGGGGAAAGGGAGGAGCTGAGCATGAGATCAGCAGTTCCCACACAAATCAAAAAGCATCGGCGGCGGTGAGCGAGTGAGCGAATCACCCACAGCTGGTTCGAGTAACGACGCAGCGGAGAACGATGACTGAAATTGTGTGTGTGTGTTGCGTTTAGGGTAGACTGCCGAGGAAGGTGAGGGTGGGTTCTAGAGGGCTTCCTGAGGATATCCGCGGCTGGAACAGAACAGCACTCTGCCATCTTAGTTATCGTGTGGGGGGGGGGGGGGGTCGCTAGCGGCTCAGTGAGTTCGAGCCAAAGGTGCCACTTAGGCGTGAGGAGAAGGTGAAGATCATCTCATGTGAAGTTCTCCAGACACAACAAACACGTGTGAGGAGCAGCTTCTGCACCTCCTGTTCCTCACTGGCTGCTTCCCAGATGAACGCTCACCCACACAGCTCCCACTCAGGATGGCCTGACCAACCGGCAGGACGTTGAATTAAAACCCTGACAGGCAATTTTCCAAACGTAAGAGAGTCTAAATGGGACACGTGATGCTGTTCCAGCCTCATTTAACAAAGAGGCTCCAGAGCCACGAGGAAAAAAAACGCTCCACGGCTGGCTACAGTAAGAAAATCCCAATTCAGACATCTGTGAAATGGCCTAATTGAACAGGCTAGAGCTCCTCAAGCGCCTCTGACTCTTTATTAGCCGAGTGGCTTCGACCACAAATAAATTGCTGGCTCTACTTATGTTTTCTTATTAAACACATTCCACAGCAGGCGTCTGCTCTGCACGGTTAGCCTCAAAGACACCCCCCCACCACCACCCCGCAGAGAAACTGCGCAGGCCCGTGTTTGCATTGATTTACAGCCCAAACAGGCTGGATGGCGGATGGCTGCTGGCTTTTAATACTCTGTCTTATTGTCGGGAGCGCTGGCGTCGGTGTGTGAGCGCAAACCTGCAGAAAGCAGAGAAGAAACAGGACGTTATCAACGCCGGAGATCATATCTCCTCAGCTTTGTCGGCCTGATTTCAAGAAGCGAACACACATGCTGGGTTGAGCTGGGTCAGCAGCCTTTCAGCCAGTCAAAAGTTGAACGGGGCAACGGCCCAAAAGGCTCCCGAAGCAAAATATGCAGAATATTCGATTTTAGCGATATCGCTCAGATCCTCAAAACAATCAGAGGGTTGGTGCGTGGAGCTCCGAGGGCCGGAGAACATCTGAAAATACTCTTAGTAGCAAAGAGAAGGCAGATTGTAATCATTAAACCTGAGACAACGTCTACCCAAACAGGACACAAACCAGTCAAATGCCTGAGCTTCTGCAACACAGTTAGAGAGTAATGGAGAGGAGCCAAAACCAGTTCAAGTGTGTGTGTGTGTGTGTGTGTGTGTTTCGGTTTTACAGGAGGAGGGGGCAAATAAAAGAGCACCAAAGATGAAGATGACTTTGAAGACGTTTGCCACTGAAGCAATAAATCTGGAGAAAGCGCCTGGCTGGGAGCCAGGTCGACCACCGGGGTCAGAGGCGGTGGGGGAGTGCAGCAGATCACCTCCCCTAGTCTTCGTGTTTGGTTCCAGCTCCAGCTACTACACGGGAGTGCGGGTCCTCCAGGAGCCCGGGGCCGTTCCAACGCGTCCTTGGTTTGTTTTGACGCGTCATTTGCATGCGTAAACGTCTTGGCTGCTCAAGACGGCGTCTGCTTTACAGACGTGCGTAAAACGAACTTTTTTTTGCGCTTTCAGTCAAAATTCGCGGCGACCCTCCCCCCTCACATAGCTCACCAGCATCCCCATGACGTCGCTCCAAAGTTGGGAGAAGCTGTCGGGCAGAGCCGCGCCGTCCGCCGGCGGCTCGTCGGGAGGCGCAGCGGGGCCCCGATCACCTTCCATCGGGTTACCAGTCGATGCTTTCTGCCCAAATCTGCCGCTAAAGCCGAATCCAAACCCCGCGAGCAGCGGCCTGACTGCCAGCAATGGACGGGACGTCGGTGCCAAGGTTGTTGTTCCTACACAAAGCTGCGGCGAAGCGCTCCAACATCGCTCGGCGTAATCCCAAGTTTACTGACAGAGCTGCAAAGCGGTGCAAAAGTTTCGAGGCTCATAATCTAATACTGAACTCGGCCCTGAGTTGCGGCGACAACAGGTCAGATTACCGCGGTGTTCCCTGCGCAAAGTTCCGCCGCACGGAGCGGAGAACGTCGCCCGAGTGCGCCGAAAAGTTTCCCAAAAAGTTGCTGGACTCTCCGGATGTGCGGATGGAAACGATCTAGACCCACAGAGCGAGCTCGCCTAGGCTTATTTCCATGTAAAATTGGAGTGAGAGGACGCCCGGAGCACACGGCAAACTCCTCCAAACAGTGCGCCTCCCCCCGCGTCACCCGCTGCCCCCCTCCCCACGCACAAACACACACGCACACTCACACACTCCTCCCAGCGGCAAATTAAATCACGTCAAAGAGCTCAACGGCAGGAATTTCTATTTCATTATCACGCTTTTCGTGACGTATAAATACGTTTAATATATATTTTTTAATTATAGGGAAACCACGTGACCAAAAAGCGCACTGCTGCTGTGGAGCCACAGACACACAAGTACAGTTAACGGTGTGTGTGTGTGTGTGTGTGTGTGTGTGTGTGTGTGTGTGTGTGTGTGTGTGTGTGTGTGTGTGTGTCTGTCGTGTGTGTGTTTTCTTCATCTGCTACTGACACGGCTTTCCACCAACACCACGGTGCACTCGGACTTGAATAGTGACTGTGAACAAAGCACATTCTTTACACAAAGACTGAGAAACAATGCCGGTGTATGGAAAGTGTGTTGAGGGGGTGACACAACACACACACACACATCACTGTCCCTTGCTAAGCCTGAATCTGGGGGCGGGGGGATGCTGGACAATGATGCAAAAACAACACCGGATTTAAGCAGCCACGAGTGCAGCAGCAGCCATCTCTGTGCTGCAGAGCGTTGCTGTTGTGCACTGGCATGATCTTGCACAGCTGTGGGTGGGCCGTCAGTCAGGCTCCACGAAGAGGAGCCCAGAGACCCTCGGACTGAGCTGCTGGGTCCTCAGACAGACGCGGGGGAGAAGCAGAGACAGGACCAGACGCAACAGAGCTCGGCTCCTCTCCTGCGGTTTCGAGCCGGTGTGAGAGGCTGCATCACCTGCTGGGCACCAGATAAACCCAGGACGCAACAGGCCAACACACACCGCATTTAAATGTAACACAATCAAAAAACAAACACACAGATGACTCTGCTGGATCCTCTAACCACGCTCAGGGCTCCTCACGGCTCTGGATGAGGGGCAGCTGCTCAACGGTGTCCCCAGGTAAACAGGGGGGCAAAGTTGAATTTGGGGGGGGGTGGGGTTCCTGTTGACTCACTAGACTCACATCACACGTGTGAGTTGACGACAGCTCTCTCCGTCCCAGTTGTTGAAGGACAATTCCATTCCTCTCATTCAGCAATTTATTGCTTAATAGAATAGATAGGTTAGGAGTCGGCTGAACAGGCGGAGAACAGAACATTTGTTTCCAGTTTGCAAGCATAAACTTGATAGCACATTTAGGCAATAGATGAGGATGGATGGACAGTGCAATCATCAGATCATACAGCAGGTAGGGATAAATACTACTAATGGAACAAGCATTATCACCGATAGTAACAGTTCAGGACAACCAAAAGAAAAGAGTCATTGGGTAGTGGAGCCAACAGGAATCACAGGTCATTAATCCCAAACATCCATCCGTCCATCCTCTACTGCTTATCAGGGGTTGGGTCGCGGGGGCAGCAGTCAGAGCCCAGACTGTTTCAACATTCAATTTCAACATTCTTGATTTTCTGATTTTCTTTGGACTTAATAATCTTCTAGAGGTCCTTCTAGAGCTGGCCTGGCCAACCGCGTGCGTGTGCGTCCATACATGATTAAGGAATGGGATGATGTTCATGTGTGCCCATGTGTATGATGTGGCTCTTTGCAGTAACACAGAAAAAAAGTGGCTCTTAGTCTCTGACTAGTTGGCCACGCCTGTTCTAGAGGTCCCAAGGAGAATGTTCAGAGAGACACCGATAGAAGAAGCTGGGTGGCGCCAAACCAGACAGCCAGACCTCCCCTGATAGTGGAAGTGACCCTGCGGTAGGCCAGTGACCCCAGACTGTAAAAATAGCCACAGGAGGGTCAGGAAGTGGGCTCGTGTGGGTGATTAGCAAAATGGCTGAATGACACCCAGGGGCCAGCCAGTGAGCTTCAGGAATGTTGCGCATGACCACACACCGCATCTTTATGCTTGTGCATTCTCTCCCTGGAGACTGTGAGTATTACAGCATTTTGATTAATCTGCATGTTTGGGAATACAAAGGAAAACTGTCAGTTAAAGCTCTTTGATCTCTGCTCTTTTCTCTTAATTGGAACTGAAATTTTTCCATGATTAATTCTGTTTTCTCTGTGGGTCAGAGGCCTGACAGTTGTTCTGCATGTTCTACATCTGTATATGAGCTCGCATTACTCTCACTGCATTCATCTGCACGTGTGTGTGTGTGTGTGTGTGTGTTTATGGTTTCTTCTCTGTGTGCGCCTGTGAGAGAGATAAGTGGGCGGCCAGGGTGGGCTCGTCGCACTTCACACGCCGCCGATCTACGCGTGGGCGTTATCACACAGGCTCAATTAGCATGATAACTAATTACTGTTTCCTGGGTCCCTTCCCCCAGCTACGCAACTCGTTAAATTAAATCAACACGCTGGTCTTTCCCCTGAAAACAATTCTTTTAGGGACTAATCACTGAAGCTTTCTGTTTGTGTGTGCTAGGTATTAGCTTACATAGGGTGGTTGACCCAAACCCTGGAGGCTCCCAAAGATGGAGAAATATTGACTTGACGTGTCAATGCAGGGAGATGTTGTTTCTCAGGCAAAGACACCAACAGAATGAGAAAATAAGCAACAGATAAAGGTCTGCAACACAGACAATGTGCACAAACACAGCCTCAGAATCAACACAAATAATCTGGACATTGCAGAAATGCGGAGGAAACGCTGCCAGGCAGCCTTCATGGAACAGACCGAATACTTTCACACATTCCTGTCAGTGAGGATGAAAGACTGCAAATCAAAGCTTGTGGAGAGAGGAATGTGGATTTACGGTCTTCGGCGGCCTGTGTTGATGCAGGTCCCTCAAAGTACATCTAGAGTGGTCTGCATGCTGGTCTCTTTCAAAGGCTCCAGAAAGAAACATGAAAACAAAGTGTGTTTCATCGCCACATTCTCCACACGTGGTGTCACAGCTGTGGAAGCATGTGTGGAAATGTGAAGGAGAGTGTGAGCTGACATTCCAGGGCGTCTTAATCAGCCGCGACTGAGAGGACAGATGTTTTGAAGCCTTCAGAAGTACGAGCGGAGCCGTGTGGAATGTCCGAGCTCTCGCTTTTAAAGGCACAGACCAAAAATGGCTGCTGAAGCGTGGCACCTGCGCTGAAATACCGGCTCCAGGTCAGCGCCAACACCATGGGGACGGAATACAAAGTGAGCGTTTGTGTGAGCTCACAGGTGCGGTCATGGGGACGGACAGAGGGATGGACAGACAGACGGATTGGTGGCAGCTGCCTCGGTGGGCTGGCAGGGCCAGGGTGTGCCACATGTGCCAGGGTGGAGGTGGGGGGGGTTCAGGGAGCAGATGAGAACTACGACTTGTTCTTGGAAATCCAGCTCTGTCTGTGGAACCCAACCCTTGAGGTCTGGTGTGATCCTGGACAGCTCGGAGTCAGTGTTTGTGTGATTATCGGCGCTAATATCCGTCTCTGTGGGCAGCTAAGCTGAGCTCAGCCGGGCTCTGCAGCCATAACACAGCTGGAAGCTGCAGAGGGAACACAGAGCTTCTCCATCCAGCGTGGCAGGTTTATTGACAGGCCGTACGGCGCGGCGGTGATGTATAGCATCTCTGACAGGGAATAACAAGCTGCTGCTGAGCTGCCTTCAGGATCAGCGGGACACGACAGGCCACGGCAGGAAAGATTCATGTGCTAAAAATTGTAAAAACTGCAATTTATGTTTCTGTTTCTTTTACACTCAAGCTCGGAGCGCCACAGAACACCGCCCCCTGCTGTTGATACCTAAAAAGCCTTCTGCACGTGAGACACAAGGCTTCCTATTAGAGTCTCTGGTGCATCCTGTCATGTCAGCTGCTGCGCCATATGTTAGCCTCTGAGCTACAAACAGTAAAATACACAGGCGTGAGCACAACGTTGGTAATAGACGCACGTACTGAACACGTAATTATCCCCCACAGTTCCAGCTCAAGCCCAGCACTACAGGATCCCACAAACACACACTAAGGCGCATCGGCACACACATTTACACAGCTTTTTATTGTGACGCTAACAAGACAGTAGCCAGTGGGGCTCCAAGGTTTTATGGGTTTGTCTGTTTTGGTTCAATGCCCTCTCAGGCTGTTGATCGTGCAGCAGAAATTTGACACACAAATGTTGGATCGTTGCTGCAGTTTGGAATATTTCAACCAGGAACTTGGAACAGTGGGATGTGTGGTCACCTGGAGCCCTGAAGACATCAATCATCTCCTACTAGCAGACACAGAGGCTCTTGTCAGTGGAGGTATGAGACGAAATTCCAGTTGTGGGCACATACACACACACACACACACACACACACAAACACACACACACACGCACACACACACACACACACACACACATACATAAATCTAATCAACGTGCAACCATTTTTCTGTCTTCAAATATGTCTTAATGGCTGACATTCGGTTATGTATTTGACGCTAGAATAACTTGTTCCCGTCTTTGGCGTATCCTTGTGTAATTACTGTCAACATTCACAAAGCCCACATATATCTTTGGCGCAAGCCGCAACACATGATCCGTCACCTCGCCTCATCAGCAGGCCAGCAAATAAATGGTCTCGTCAAAATACATCTGCAGAAAGCATCAGTGGCAGCAGTGGATGCATGTCCAAACCTCAGAACTTGGGGATTTTCAACACTAACTTGTTACCAAAGCCAGTCCCAGTGGTGTCGGGGCTCACACCAGTGCCAAACTGGTCAACTGAACAGAGAAACATGGCCCAACAGATGGGCTGTATATGTAAAATCCACTTTAAGTGGCAATTTAATTAATTTAATTGAAGCAAAAACAGCTCAAACAACCAAAAAGGCTGACAATCAGCCGGTGTCTAGTTCCCCTAAAGCCTCTCTGTGGATGCTTGTGATCTCACTCTGTCACTGTCCGTCGACAGGAAGCGAAACCACACGAGGATACTGCAAGCTCAGCTCAACCGCTGTAACCTTCCATTTCCCTGCAATTTTCTCCCCAGTTCAGCCCAGAGGACTGTGCTCAGAGTGGAAATTTACGAGCCCAGAAGAGGCGCTGAGCCACAAAAACAAGAGCTTGTATGTTTTCCTAATTTCTAAAATGGCTTTATGCACTAGTGTTAGAGAGTCCGTTAAAGACGGGAGCCGCAGAGCTCTCGAAGGAGTAGAAATGATCGGACAGAGGACGAGGGCAGCTAAGGTGGTCTGGTTCTGAGGTTTGGGAGGGGTTTGTAGTGGTCTAACACAGATTAACGCGCTCAAACAACTGGGTGCACATTTTAGTGGTGTGTTTGTGTGCAGCCGGTCACAGCTGTACTGCTTCCTATGTCAATCCCACGTCGCATCTGTGTGTTCGCAAGGTGGTGTGAATCACAGCTGACATTAAAAAACTAGCCAGAAGTGCAAATCTTCCAAGGTTCAAGATTTGCCCAAACATATTCTGGGTAAATTCAAACGCTTCTTTCTGACCCTGCAGACTCGATACTGGAGGGTTTGAATGTTTGACTTAAGTGCTCCAGTGTGAGATCACCAGGATCTGATGGGCTTACAGTTGTTTGGGGGTACGTCCATGAGAAGGAAACTGGGTGTAGTCCAACAAAAGACCAGAGGAAGAGTGTGTTTTAACTGTGTGTGTACTGGACGTTAACCTGGCACTAGTCCCAGAGAAGGACGGGTGGGGGGAGTTTCGGAAACATATAAGCCAACTAAAACATTCTAAACATCCAAGATTTTTAAAATAACGCTTCGGAACCAATATTTAAAGTCATTTTGACTCATCACAGCTGAGATTTCAAAAAGCTGGTGTTTCAGTTTTTGACACAAAACCATTAAAGAGTAAGAAACTTGAATATCAAGTCAGAGGTTCTGGAAAAAATGAGGACCTGAGAGGGAACACACACAGAAGTGCTACAATGGACTGTTTCATGGGATCCCTTCCTGTTTCACAGACCCACGGGCCAGAGTGGGGCAGCTGGAGCAACAGTCAGAGCTGAAGCAACAGCGCCCCCTGGGGCAAAGTGCCAGTTTTTGCTGACATGGAAAGACATAGAAATACCTTTGTGTTTTGGTGAAATCATGTTTACAAACTGTTCCCTTTCACCTGTTTCCATTAAACCCATTCAGAAGCCCAAAGTGAAGACCTTCCACCCAGAGGTCCAGACACTGGACAGAACCAACCACCGACATCATCTCTGGTAGTAGAGGAGGCAGACGGCGTTGGTCTGGCAAAGAACAGCAAACGCACAAAAATGTAGTCACATCAACAATGGCCAAGCCGTGACAGTGGGCCAGCAATCAGCCTCCGCAGCACATCCAAACGCTCGCTGTGGATTTCATCCAGCTATTATTGTTGTGCTGCTTTCAGTGAAATATCTGTGCACGTGTCAGAGGCCTCGGCCGCGCTGGCTGATTTGTGACACCTGGAAGAAATCACACCACAGAGGTCACAGAAGTGAGGCGCGAGAGGCCCAACGCGAGGGCTGAATCCAGCCCTCTGGGACTCCTCCTCCTCTGAGGTCACCCCCCTCCAGCTCCAACACTCGTACATCACCGGCTGACATCACCTATCCCTGCCAAACCATCGCCGTGGGCAACACCGATGGGGGAATTCATGTCCATGTGGAAGTTTAGAGGGTCAGAATCACAGAGTGATGCAATGCAAATGTCACTCTTACACACACACACACACACACAAGCACAGCAGCTGGGCCATGTCTTCTGCCTTCACAGGAATAAGTTCTAGGTTAATCACGTTCCCGTGTGTGTGAATGTGTTTATGCCTTCATGCTTCTCTGCTATTGGTCAGTCAGTCAGTGCAAGGCATTCTGGGAAAGAAGGCAGTGGTGCCAGCAGCAACCAGCTTTTACATGGACACACAGGAGCGATGAGCAGGTTCATTTATCACCAACAGCAATAATCTTTAACTCTCTCTCTGTCTCTCTGTCACATACACGCAACCCCCCCAACACACACACACACACACACACAACATAAAGACATTAATGAATTCAGCACATTTAAATAAATTTAACATGCAAATCCTGCAGTGAAATGCGGCTTCTCTGTGGAAGAAAGCAGACTGGCAAACATCAGAGCTGATGTGCAGCGATATTTGGGTGCCATTAACTCGCCCACGCAGCCTCCACACAAGAGAGGGATAAAAGAGCAGCTCTGCTCTCTGGGGAGGCAAATGACTGATTTATGATCAGCTTTGTGGCAGCAGCTTTTATTTAAAAGAACAAAATCTCTATTTGCATTAAAAGCAGTTTCATGAAATGGCCGATGCTGTAATTAGTTTTAGTTTTAGTTTTTTTACATGAATATGCCCTTTGAATGAATCTGCATTTACTTTTACTTTTGAACATTAATCAAGAAATCTAAACTGAACAAAATGAGGCTGAATCAGTGTTAAATATCTATAAAGCTACAATATTTGAGATTTTTTGGTTCTACAGACACTAATCTTCTCTGTAGTGGATCTTTGTGTAGGTCTGAAGGATTTGTCATCTCCACTGACCTAAACTCCCTCTGTGCTGCTGCAATCTGTCTCAGTGTGTGAACCTACTCAGGCAAACATGAGTAATGTCAGGTGTGTGTGTGTGTGCAAAGACAAATGTGCACAAGAAATGAAGGATCATCTTAAAGTGCTGTTCTGAGAATGAATCTGTCTGAAGATAAAGAGGCTGAATAGAAAAGGAGGAGCTGGTTTGTCCAGGCTGCAGCTGGTTCCAGCTCCCACTGGTCCAGCAGAGCAAAGCGATGGCAGAATCACAAAGAAATGAATCTGTTTGCACCGCTTGTTTAGTTCTCTTTTCCCATGTCCTGGATTTATTTGCATGTGTGCTGTTATCCAGTTATTTACTTGAATAAATTCCCTGACCTGCTCCATCCAAAGAGCATTGTGGCGCTCTGAAAGGCGTCTCTGTCTCCCTGACAATGCTTTGCTTTTCCTACCACACTCGTCGCCATTCACCGAGACGCTCATTTGGTGTCTCTGTGGTAGATTCTTCCCTCGCCACTCGCGGTCCTGGTGCCGTTCCATTTGCTCCTAATTGTCTGTTTTACATTGCTGCACCGGCCGCATTTACATCACGACTGACTGGATGTCCCTGAGCAAAACAAACCGGAGCTTTGTTCGCTGCCCAGCCGGGGTTCACGCTCCTCTGCTCTGATTTGTTGGCCTGCTATTGTACTGACTGTACAATCTTGCATTTTTCGTGCCAAATGACGTTAGCTTGCTGACTGGGACGCGCCTGGTGACAGGCGTCATATTGTACACAGCTTGGCTAACGTGCTAGCTGGTCTTACAGCAGGCGAGCTAAAGAAGAGATGGCTGGAAGAGATGGAAACAAATGTGGATGTTTTTTGATGTCACACAAAGATGCTGGCAAAAGTTAGCCAGATCTAAACACGCCAGTAATTAAGCAGCAAAGAGAGATGGGCCAGCTGCAGTCGGACTGGGACGGCTCAGAAACACTCACATGTGGAACTGGACACTTAAACAGTTTCTGGGGGTGGGGGGAGCGAATCGGCCTTTTATCACCATCCCTGTCAAAGCCCCTCCACGGCTCCAGAGGAGCACATGTGGGAGAGACCTTTACCTCTTTGGGCACACATCTGCTCACAGGGCTGCCTCTGCTGAGCGCCGAGGATGCAAACAAACATCGGTTGCCATGGCACCGTGCTCTGGCGTGGTACAGAAACATAAACAGAGGAGAGGCTGCCCGACACCGGAACGGCACTGCGGCGGCTAAAGGCAGGTCCACAGTCATCCTGCTGAGGGCATTAGAGCAGAGAGCACTTCTGAGCTGAGGAATTCTCCTGAAAGCATCAGCTTTGGTGGAGTCTGACCGGAACACGGAGGGAAACACACGTCCGGTTTTCGGCAGCTGTGGCCTCGTCTGAAGGTTCCCACTGAAAACTTGGCTTGTTTGGGGCCAAAGTCCTCACAGCTGGGATCAGGGGCTGCGTTCACTCAACACACAGTTGGCTCGGCACTCGCTCACATCTGCACACATTTGGTGGCATGTGCGCTTGTGCACACAAATGTGAGGCAGGCGTTGTTTCCTGAATACACACAACATTTGTGTTTCCTTTCATACAGGAGACACGACGACACCATGTGAGCTCAGCTCTGCGGAGGGGGGAAGTTCAGGGAGCGTTGGACCAAGCTCACTCCTTCCCTTCCCTTCCCTTCCTCCCTCCATCCGCTCTCTTGTTTTTTGTCAGCTGGTGGGGCCTATCCAGATGTGCAGGCCAGCTTGGACAGGAAAGGGAGGTAAAGGAGAGCGAGAGAAAACACCTCCCCAGCAACAACCTTCATTGTCCCAGACGTTTCTGGACAAGCTGTCTGACAAACAGCCACCAAAAGCACCAAACGATCCGGTCCTTTATAAGATGTCAAGGACAAAATGTGTGTGTGTGTGTGTGTGTGTGTGTGTGTGTGTGTTTGCATCTGGCAACAAAGAAAACCAGACAACAATCTTGCAGAAGATTTGTAGTTGCTATTAAGCTGGCTTTTTTACAAAGGGACTTGGCCGGATGTCAGACTATTGTTCTCGTGAGAGCGAGTAGACATTCGGGGAGAGAAATCGATGCGGAGTGTGTCGACCGATGGCAGCGCGGGCTTGTCCTCTTTTCTTTCTCTCCATCGCTCCACATGAGCCCTGGATAAGCACGGATGTACCAAGAAGGCAAATTATGTTTGGGTCACTGCAGAAAAGGACTGATTGGTAGGGGACACACACACACACACACAGAGCGTAGAGCCATGTGTATTAAGTTAACAGAGTGAGTCAGCAAGAAACGAGAGGAGAGCTGGAACAGTTCGAACTGCTGCAGCGGTTCACTGGCCAACAGGGTGACAACTCGCTGTTTCACTAAAAAATCCACAGTTTCCAAACTCCCCTCAGTGTTTACCAAACTCAACCGTGGAGAAACGCAAAAGTCCGTTGGAGGAAACCTATGAATGGCTGGTCGTCTGCTGTCCTGTGGGTACTCACCACGAGGGAGCTGGGGTCCAATCCCAGGCTTCCTTAACGGAGAGCTAGCGCAGGCGAACGACGCGGGAACAGCGACAGCAGGTCGTGGACAGTCTGGAACCATGCATGTCTGCCGGAGCGCAGTGAAGACGGAGAGAGGTCCACTCATCCGGCTGCTGCTTGCATGGGACAGGGAGGGAGGAAGGGAGGGAGGGCTATAGGATAGGCTACAGTAACAGGGACTTTTGCAGGGGGAGGGATCTCATCCCAAACTCCACGGCTCTTCCTCCTTTTTGCCAACTTTACACACAGAAGTCTCGTCTTTCTCACTGCCTCCAACATTTACACTCCCACTCCTTTTAGCTTTCAACAAATGGAAGGAGCTGCATTGGTTAGGTTAGTGGCTGCAAACCGAGCACGCACACACACACACACACACACACACACACACACACACAGAGGCTGGAGCTCTGCTAAAAACCGGCCTTGTGTCTTCACGAACATGGACATGTCTGCTTTCGTTGACAACTGTCCACCAGAGAGGTGGACTGGACCAAATATGCCAGCTATGAATTTGACATGAAGCTCGTGTCCAGGTGATAAATCTGATCTTGTTGCTGCTTTCTGGCATCGGCAACAATGTGTGACATGACATAAAAACAGCCCACGCTGGAAACGTCTCAGATGTGGTGTCAATGAGAACTAATACCATGTTGACTTGAGAGAGTTTGCCCGTCATGGTAAATGGGTGCAGCACTAACAGGAGAGCAGAAAATGACAGATTTCGCAACCGTTCTCTCCCTCGCTGATGTCACTAAGAGGTTTTCTTCTCTGCACTTTTCTTCTGAAGAGCTCTAACTCAAGAGTGGCCCAGATTATCACGCTGCACTAGAGGCGCAGGAGAAAAGCAAGACGAGAGTCTAAACGCAGGGAACCCGATATGGCTGAAAGCAACAATTATTTGGATGAGTCAGTCAGCGCTGAGGTTTGGCTTTTTCCTACTTTCCTACTGCGATGACACAGAAGAGGAGAGCTACTAAAACAAGACTCCACAGGAGGAGGAAGGAGAAACGAAGGAATAGAAGGACAGCAGAAGAGGAAGGAGACACAATGTGCACGGACATGTATGAAACCGCTCTGAGGGGAAAATGCTGCTCACCACCGCGTCCAGCTGGACCTCGGTGCTGCTGGTGACAGCAAGTGGGAGGAAAAATCAGTTTATAGTGTAACAAAGCAATTTCAGGGGAAATTGCTGTAGTTGTTTGATAACATGACAACGAAGAAAGAGCAATTTGACTGGAAGACGACAAAAAGCAGAGAAAAACAGGATAAACTGACACAAATTCATACTTCAGAATTTGGTTCAAGGAAAAGGCTGCCTGCTGCTAAGAGGCTCTCAGAGTTTGTCCAAACAACTTCCAGATCATTTCAGCAATCCTCTAAACCAGCCTGCCGATACTTCGGGTAAACTATGGCAGCTGACCGCCGTCCTGTTTGGAGCAGCCGTCACAACATTTAGAGTCGGATGGGGAGCGCCCAGCCAAGGTTCACGTCAACATGGCAAAGGAATTATTGAAATGAAGCTAAAGAGAATGTGTGGCCAGAGAAACAGACATAAACAGGCCCTCAGGGGACGCGCGAAGCAGAGCGGAGGCCACGCTGAGAAAATGCGCTTTGTATACTTGGTTCAAGTGGATGGAAACGGTGTTTCCTGCGTGTGAATGAGAGCGGCAGGTCTGCAGCAAAGAGGCCGTGCACAGATGCACGCTCCTGCTGCCTCTGCCTCTGCCCCAGGTGCCTCATCCGCAGCGGCAGCGTGAAGGTCCGCTGGCCTAAAAGGAACCGCATAATTCATCTAGTTGATACTCAGATGCCGTCCAAAACATTTGTGATTAGACCACTGCAGGGATGCTAATTTCACTGTCAATGCCGGTAAAGCACAGATTCACACACACACACCGAGCAGCCGCAGGGGCAAGAAAAACAAAAACATCATCAAAAACCTCAGAATCAATTAGCGGAAAATAAATAGTGGCAGGGATGAATGAACAGGAGCGCTTATCTCAGATGGGAATGCTCTTTTAGGCCCGCAGCACGTGCAGAGCATGCTGTTGGCCTGTGGAAATGTTGTGTGCGACGGCACAGGAATTCTCTTAGAAACAAAGCCGGACAAATTTGATAAAATATTCTCCTCTGGTGCAGACGTGTTCGACACGCACACCTGCCGCGGTTTTTCAACGCGTCAAGGCATTTTTGACGGCTCAGTCGCGCCTGACACAATTTCAAAAGCCCTCATGAATTTTAAATAAGCGGCAGTTAAGGAATTTAGCAGCAACATCGCATTTAAAGCAATTTATATGCAAATGTATAACAAGTGACTGTGCACAGGAGGACTGTTAAAGGAATTAACGCGTGCTCATTGACTTAAACTGACCTGCTACACTAATAACAGCCAGTAATTACAGACACACACACACACACACACACACGCACATACACATACACATACACACACACACACACACACACACACGCACACACAGTATACAGGAAGTGCTTACAAAACACTGTGGCTGTTTACGCTTGAGTTCCTTCAACTTTGGGACTAAGTGGGAGAATTCTGCCACTAGATGGCAGTCAACATCTGGTTTTCTCTAGAAACTTTCATGTACACAAAAGCACACTGTGCACGCACACACACACACACACACACACACACACACACACACACACACACACACACACACAGACAGGAAGGCATGCCAAAAAATGGGAGTAAACGTGAGAAAAGACCACAGAGGAAAGCAGACGAGGAGACTTGACCGCAGAATACGTAGGACTGGGGTTAGGAGACAGAAGTATTCCTCCCTCACAGCGCTCCTGCTTGTGTAATTTTAGCTCCAAAACCAGCTGACATGCATGTATAGATATATATATATATATATATATATATATATATATATATATATATATATATATTTACATGAGAGCTGTCAGCTATCTGGGCCAGCAGATTAGAAGTGTTCTTTTTTAAATGGTACCAGCTCGTTTGGCCATGAAACTAAAGAATGAATGCAATGATCTGTTTTCCAAATTTGTGCTGCCGGCAGAGTGGGGGCTGTTTATACGCTGATAAAGTGAGGTGTGTGTGTGTGTGTGTGAGTGTTTGTATGTGTGTGGGGGGGCAACTCCATCGCACACCGCCTGGAGGGTCAAGGAGAACATCAAGCCGTGACGGAACACTCTCATTTGGGAGCATGGAGGGCTGCACCTTCCTCTGATAAGCTTTTAAGGATTGTTCACATGAAAGGCTCAAAGAAAAATGGCATGTTTTTGTATTTTGGTTGTGTATTTTTAGAAATACTCAAAGCACAATTGTCTAAAGCAAACTATCAAGATCAAGAAAGCAAGAATGTCTTAAGACTCTGTCTTCAACTTCGCTGGCTCTCTGAGTATTTACGTCACAAATCTTCCCTGTTCTCCTCTGTCCGCCACTTTCTCGCTTCAGTCCCCAGCTTAAATCACAGATTTTGGGTCACAGAGTCCAGGCTCGAGAAGCCGAAATCTGCAGCTGGAGCTGATGATTGCCTGTGATTACAGCCTCCTCTCCTGCTGGCCGTCTCCTCTGAGCGGAGCCGCTGTTAACCGGAGGGAGGAAGAGCTCACCAGGGAAGCACTGACACGTTTCCTTCACCTTGACATCGCCCGGAGGTTACACAACTCAATCTGGGAGGGCAGAGTTATGTGAATCACAGTTTTCTGCTACATAAAAATCTCTGTGTGAGGTATTCCCGTTCCCTCGGCTATTGACTTTCTCCTGGAATGCATGCCAGTAAAAAATGTGCGGGGAACTTCAAGAGACAGGGAGGGGGAGATTGATGTGGAGATGGATGGATGCATCAATGAGCATGACCCAGATACAGGAAAATTGGATATTAAAGGTGTGAATACAGGCAGAACACACTTTGAGCGATGAAGCCGAGTGTTTGAACAGCTGTAGGAGGCAGAGCTGCTCCCATGCCCCCTGCTGTGGAACACCAGGGCCCTCTTCTCCATTGCTCCAGCAGAAGTGGACCTTTTGGTCGCCCAGACCTTCCACAAATGATCCCCTCCTTGACGTTTGTTTATGGGACCCTCAGCTGTCCTCGCGGGTCTGCTCCATCCTCCTCTCCCCCAGAGGGTGCTGGGTCAGGGCGCTATTGAGCAGCCGCTGGCCTGGCTTGTCCTGATGTGCACATACCCTAAAGGTTCTCAGGGGCCTGGAACCTGGCCAGACGTGCGTAATTACAGGGGTATGAAGACAGATCAAGCTCTCTGCCGCTCCTTTCATTCACGAATCCCTTCAGGCTGATTCCACCCAGTCCTCCGCGTCCTGTTCCGTCAAGCTCAGCAAACTCATTTATTCAACATTTCAATGCCTCTGAGTTTGATGGGTGTTCAAGAGTTTTATCTACAGGAAAGACAGGAGGAAGAGACCCAACCTAAAGATGCGTATATGTACAGACTAATCCATTAAATCCACTGAGCAGCAGGACCTGAGGCCTTTCAGGTCGGCGCTCTCATCTTTATTTTGACAGTTTTCCTTTCAGTCCTACAGCTTCTCATCAGGTTGAGCGATTGTGTCTGTCCAGCATGCCGATACCACGCCATGCATCACTCCTGCTCGCCTGTCTGTTTCCAGTCTTTTAAACATACACAAACCACCAAATGATAAGTTTTTCTACAACCGATCTGCTCGTCTTTAAGCTTCTACGCAATCCTGCTGCAGACTTGCCTTTGCTAATTTCTAGATGCTATTAGAATACTAGCAGGACATTTCACTCAGCGTACAGGAGCGTGTGGATTTGATAAATGCAACTTGGCGTGCTGCGCAAGCCCCTCCGCCAGTTACTGAATCAGCTCTAATCTTCACTCGCCTCTGTTTCAAATGAGTAATTCAGTTTTCCTTCGCGAGATCTGAGGACACACTCTGGTTGATCTGATGAAGTATTCGTACTGCGGCAAAAACAAAAGTTCAAAAATTCAATTCTCACGTCAGCCAACTGCTGCCTTCGCCGTCACAAATCACATTATTTACACCCGCTGAGGGAACAGGATTTGGAAGGGATTCGGCTCCCGACAGCAGAACCTCAAAGAGGCGAGGTGCGCAGGCAGCAGAGAGGTGCTGGGTTCAGGTGCAGTTCGCCTCAGAAGCACTGCTGCCTTCGCTTGTAAAACTCTCACTTTAGCAGCGTTGTACCCCGACTACCTCAATCCTCAGGGCTTTTCCAGTGAGTTCAAAGAGAAAGGATGGTGGCGGGGGGGGGGGCGGGAGTGTCCTTAAATAACAGAGGGCAGGCTGCAGTGGACCATGTGTTGCATATGCAGCACTGGGAGAAGACCAGCATGCAGAAATGAGGGCGGTTGACTCTGCAGTGGAACTTGCAGGCGATGGTTTCTGGGCGCTGGGCCATTCCGTTTCCTGTGGGTGGACTACAGCTCAACCAATGGATGAAAATCCCTCATTCTAAAGGTTTGGAGAAGCTAAATAAAAGACGGGTTGGTATCAGTCGACTCTGCCACATTCTCCATTTGCAGTTCTTTGTAGGCTGTCCAGACGCTTGATAAATAAATAGATATTCTTTTAATGAGCTGCTGATGGACCTGCATTCTTCCAAATGAAACATAAATTGAGGGATATCAACCCGGGGATGTGTAATCAATGAATATTTATGAGTGTACTGAGTTCTCCATTTAGGTCAGATCAATAGTTCACACCTCACTGATAATTGAGGCTGCTCGCTGAGCACTGCCCTTGAAGCACCGTTGAAGCCCTAAGTCCTCATATATCATTCTCTCTCTCTCGCACACGCACACGCGCACACACACACACACACACACACACACACACACACACACACACACACACACACACACACGTGTAAAACTCCTGTATCTCACAAGCGTAAACATCCGAGGAAAATGGGACAATGTTGATGTGGTGCTGTAAGAAGATGGAGTCTCGTCCCTGTTTACCCCCACAGTCAGGCTCCAGCACTCCCAGTGCACAGGAGCTCTGGAAGCAGGTCTGGACACCTATCAGTCTCTCTGCTCCTATCATCTCAGTTCCACTTGGACGCCCTGAACTACTGAAGGAGGGATAATGGAAAAGGAGGCGAGGGCCCAACCTCCTCACGAGTCCTGAGCTGAGAGATGGGCCCTTTGTTATTGACTCAGAGTGGATCCAGAGGAGAGAAGATGGATGATGATGGTCAAAGAGAAGGCACAGAGAAATGGCCTGATGAACAATGCAGCGTTGTCAGCCACGAGACCCTCACTCACTATTCTTTGGGGAGGAGCAGCAGGTGAGGCCCCTGAAAGGATTATTAGGCGCTGTAACCCTGCTTGTCGGTGTAATGGCCTATGTTATTTCAGCACGGCCTCTTCCTGCACTTTCTCAAGGTTAATTGCAGAGAATAAATGGAGGAGAGGGCTGGGGTTTGTGGGGTTTGGCTGCCAGGATGTTTTAAAACCAGCCCCGCAGCAACCCGCTGGCCTAGAAATTCCATTTAATAAAGATTAGCTCTCGTTCTCGCAGACTTCATTGTCCTTCTTAATTAAGGAATGAAGATTAAAAAAAAAAACGGGTTGCGAGTATAAAATATCCCGAGGTCGTCTTACACAAAACAGCTCGGCGCCCGCATGAAAGGCTGGGACACATGCATTTTTAATGTCACTGGTAGCAGCTTCCATCAGTTTCCCTGTTAAAACCACAAGTGAAACTTAAAAGAAACCAGCGAGTCCGGGTCCTGCTGCTGCTGCGCCGACTGTGCGCGACAAGGTTTCCTAATGGTTTATCTGGGTGAGGGTGAGTGTGTGTGTGTGTGTACAATAGTGATTCCTGGATTAAAATGTCCTTCTGTTAGAACAAAGATCAGCCAACATGGAAGGCTAACAAATTCTTCATCACTCTCTACTGGGGCAGGATAGCGGTGCTAATCAGCTGGCCCCGGCACTGTCTAACACTTGTCGTGTAGGTTTTAATGTAGCGCAGCAGGATGCATGAGCACGGGAAGCAGATGGATGCTTCTATAAACACCCAAGGTCGCTAGGGCACCAGCAGCTAAGTCCCTCCAGCAGGTGGCTCTCTTCTCTCCTGGGGCAGCTAGCTACAAAACGTGGAGGAACATCTGTCGGGTGTTTTTCTCCCTGTGATGCGTGCATGTGATAAAATACACAAATATGCACAGCTGCAGTTTCTGGGGATGTAGAAATGTTCAGAATTTTACAGGCTCGGAGAAAAAGATTTTACAGCATCGTCTACAAAGGTTCCCAACTCCGAAGAGCCGATCAGACATCCTGCAGGTTTCAGTCCTCCAGAGACACGAGGGATTATATCCAGACCTAATTCCCACCTCAAATACCACTAACTCTATGGTAATTATTCAAAAATAGAAACTCGTTAGCAGAGTAAATATTACGACCTCGTTTTGGTTGAGATTGGGATGTGGAACGATTGGAACACTGTGTGTGTGTGCATGTGTGTGTGTGTGTGTGTGTGTGTGTGTGTGTGTGGTAACCAGGTCTGTAATGAGGCTGTGAGGAGCTGCGTCCGCTGCAGAGGCATGCTGGGTTCACTGCATTGATCTGGTCTGGCACTGGGAGGACTGGAGCTACATAATGATGTCTTTCTGAGCTCTCATTCTTTCCCTCTGTGTCTTCATCCCTGTATCATTGGCTTTTCTTTTATCTCTCAGTAACATGAAAGTAAAAAAAAAAAAAAAAAACAAGCCGATGATACGCACAGTTGCCCCTGTGCTGCTAATCGGCTTCAGACCTTCACGCCAGAGCTTCAGGGACGGACTGTTGGGGATCTGTGATAAAAATAAAGGTGATGGTTGTTCTCTGGTTTATTTTTTAGAGTTTCGTGCTGTTACTCTGGTGAAACTGGTCCTCAGAAGACCGAGTTCAAAACACCAGACAGCTTTTTTGATGCCAGCATCAGAGTGTTTTCCATCCTGTTTTATTCAGACAGAACCTGAAATATATAAGCTCCACTGAGAGAAGCCTTTATCTCCTAACTTAAAACAACAGAAATGAAAGAATATCTACAAATAAAACCTGACAATAAAAAGGAAAGATGTACTACATGGAAAATAAAGTCAGATTGATTCAAGGTCGCTGGTCTATTTATAGATTCATCCATCATCCACTGATCAATCAAGTCAATTCTGAATGAAGACTCAGGCCTCTGGAGCTGAAGGAGCTTTAAATGAAATATAGTTAAAAAAAAACCCCCACACATTAAAAGCCTCCTTTAATCCTGATTCAATCAGACACACTTCTGTAGCTAACACACACGTCAGCCTGATGAGAAACCAGCGCTGCTCATTTGTCAGCCACATCTCAGGCCTGTCGAAAACACGCAGAAATGTCCTCCTCCGCTTTCGCCACACCGCCGTCCTAACGCCTCGTCGTGGCCGCTTCAAGGTTGGCTGGAGCTCTCATTAGCTGCCATCCGTGCGCCATGATTGGGCGAATAATCTGAATAATCGTCCAGCGGCGGCAGGTAATTGGGCGCTCAGCGTGCCGGTCGGGAGGACCAGTGAAAGTGGGGGAAGCATTGTGTTGCGAGAGTGGCATGTCTGTTTTCTTAATCAGTGGAAAAGGAATAGCTGTCAGGGCAGTGAAGCAGAGAATTACTGCAGAAAGATGGCAGCATGGGAAAGAGAAAAAGATGAAGACCGATAAATAAAGAGGGGAAAACCGGCCTTGTTCCTCCCAAATATCTCTTTCCTTCATTTCCTCCTCTGCACATTTATAACCACGTCACTAAAGAAAGCAGACGCTGGTCAGCAGGGAGGCAGCCCAATTCTATGACGCATTCTGCAGGGCCTGTGCAGGCCAAAATGGCGGTTGTTGGTGTAATAAAACATCTCTTTAATTTAATCTGTAATGTCCTGAAAGAAAAGGGAACTTTGTGCTGGATGTTGAAGTAGAAGGTCACACTGCCACCTACCGTCCTGGCATACGTGGGACAAGAGTGCTTAAACAGCTTTTTTTTGGAGGTGTAAAATTAGAGGCTACTCTCTTATTGTTCAAGCAAAAACACTTTGTACCTGATATCTTTTTTTTTTTTTAATGTACTTTCAAGTAGTCAAATTGATAAAAATAGTCAATCTAAATTGATTAATCTGGCCTGAATGTGAGTTGTTTTTTCTTAACTTGCGTAAAAAGGGGAAGAAACAAAAACAAAACACATTTTTCCGTGCATTACCCAGAATCATTTTTCTTATTCCCCACCACAGTTAATTTTCGTTAGCCTAACCATGCGGGGAGTGTGGACCCAGAAAAAAAGGCAAATTAAAAATGAACATTCTGGTGTAAATATATAAATTATCTACCTGGATTTGCCTTCGTGTGTATGCAGGAATGCATGCATATCTGTGTGTGTGTGTGTGCGTGTGTGTGTGTGCGCGCCCTGAGGCCAAGTGTATGCCGTCTGTATTAGTGTGTCCTTGGGGAGCAGGGCTGTGTTATTACAGAAAATAATCTCATGAGGAGATGGAATATTCATGAGCGTCACGCTGCCCTTAAAACAAAGCCCGCCGCCTCTCTAAAAGTCTTGGGCTGCCATCCATTCGTGGGTAATATCAGATTGGCTTTTAATAAAGTGAAACTTGTCACATGCATAAAACATTAAGGTACGGTAAATGTGGGAATAATACTAAACAGTTCTCTTTCCAAATGAAGAAGGTACCAACTGGAATAAAAAAACAGGCACTCCGGCATGAAGCACAAGCAGCCAAAGAAAATACAAGCCTCTAAATTAACTATGCATTTTATAATAAAAGCTTCCAAAAATATCTGCAATTAAAAAAAAGCCCTGAGTGCGCTTGTGCTAAACTCCAGACGAGTTTAACACAGGCAGCCAGCCCCTTAAAACTCCCGCAAAAACTATATTTTTATCAAGCTGTGCAGCCTTGGAGCGTCAGGGGGATGCAGGGGGCTACTCTCCTGTTAGAAAGACAAATTCCACACTAGATTCTCCATTTTTCCACATTCACTCTCTCGATTGCAAACACAAACCAAAGGACCACAGCAATTACCCCTGAAATAACCTCCTTGATTGATATCTCAATTACGCGACGCCATTCTTGTGTGTTATCTTGTCTAGCACACACTCCTCCCATCCCCATTCTCAGCTGCTCAATGGATGGATCCAAGAGGGATGAGGTGACCTTGATGTTGGGGCTTTTTTTGTTTGCTGGAGCCTTTCTCTGACAGTTTAGCGTGTATTCGACTGTATTTGCCCGACTCTTCTGAGGCGAAGCGAAACCAGACAAAATGGAGCGCCTCCAGTGGGTCGGGGCCCAACAAAGAAGTGACAGAAAAAAATAGAACAAACCACGAAAGACACAATGAGCGTTTCATTCTTACCTGAATGCAGGAGAGCAATTATCACAAGCGGAGGCGCCACATGGAAGAGAGAGAAAAACACAATTAGCACCTTTACCAACCCCAATATTTGCCTCTGTATCAATAAGACAAATTAGGCAATTCTTACCAAAGCATCCAGAATTAGTGCTGTGTTTTAAATTAGTAATGGTGTTTGCTGTGATGTATAAGCAGCTAATGAAGCCTGGGATTGATAATTGATTTAAGTGAACTGTGCTAATTACTCTGCAGTCAGACGTGCAGTCGAGTCGCTCCTGAAAACTGCACCTTGAGAAGGAGCTCGGCAGCAGCTTTACAGGTGAACAAAAACAAACATTGATCAATCACAACCGGTATTGATCATGGCTTCAGCCACGCCACCGTTTAGATATTTTCTCAGCTCCAGCTAGCATACTGTTAGCGTGGGTAGGCTTACTTTTGAGAAAAGCCTCTCATTAAATGCCTCACCCTACTTTTACGGCATCTGTCCTCCAAGGCTGATCATCAGAAGAAATATGGCCTTTATAATAACATGCTTCCCTCAAACACTCCTTACACACTGCTGCTACATTCCATCATCAATAAATAAAGACTTTTATTAGGTAAAAGAATTCTCTTTAGGAGAATAAACAGAAGGGTTGATGTGGACCATAGAACAGAAGCAGTATTTAACAGCTCCATTTTCACCTTGCTCTCCACAAGCCGATAATGTTCCGCATCTGTGTGGCTAACAGATGGCGCCTTTGGCTTTGCTCCATCATGCTGTACTCGCGGTTAATGAGACGCCCCAACGATACATCAGCTTTAACTCTGGAAATTTCTCATCACAGAAGCAGTCTGACCCGCTCAATCATGACTAATCTGCATTTTTTCCCTCCCCTGACAACCGAACGGTAAAGAATCAGCCCGTCGCCACTCCACCTTATGCCACATTCCAGTGTTACACCATCCTCAGGCGTGGATGCCCCTGGGGCTCGGGCTGATGGGTGATAAAATGTCCTCTGGTAACATCGAGATGGAGTCACCAGGTCAACCGTTCTGGGTGGCTTGGACTCAGAGGCCAAAGCTCCACCCCCTCTCCAGAAACAACACCAGCAGCCAGGCTTTGAAGTGACAGTCATTATAATAATATTCCTATTTAAATGCATGGCGGAGATTTTCCTGAAGGCCTTGTGTGAAGTGAGGTAACGGAGTGGACAGATGTGTTTTTTTCTCCTTTCGCGATTCGCCATAGGTCACTGTGACAGCCGTCTCCAAGACATTTTAGAGGTAATTGGACACAAAAGAGTTGCGTGGAAAATGATGGGAACCATTACACACGCGTAAACGCGCCAGACCACCTCTTGCTGTCATTATTCACTCACAAAAAACACACGCACAAAAACCTTGATTGTTTTGAGGTAAAATGTTGCTGTTTCCATACAGCCACCTTCTGATAAAGAATACCATGGGTCATAAAGATGCTACAATAGAAAAATAAACATCCAGTGGAAGAGCGGACAAAGTTGAGGGACATCCATCAACCAGCAGAATTATCCTCCCAACGCCTGAGGACATGGAACCAAAACACCCTGTTTGTCCTGACCAGAAACAAATGGTTAACGCTGAGTCCAGCAGCAGCGGAGACCGTCTCTTTTCTCTCCACAGGCCTCTGCTGCGCTGTCCTTTTTTCTCCCAACGATAGAAAGCAGGAAGCCGCGAAAGCTCAAAGAGGTTAATTCAACAGAAACATTAGCCATGTATCTGCGGCCGCCCTCTGTCACTTCCAACTGTGTCAGCTCGGATAATCGTGGGATTAGAGTGTATTTACGAGCATCTACAGGAAAACGCGGGTTTCAGAATATAATCTGCACCCAAAAAAAGGTAGGAGCATTAAAACGGATAAGAAGTAAGAACTGATTTTGGATTAAATACCTTCGCTGTCAAAATAAAAAGCAACAGCAGGAAATGTGTCACAGCACGTGCTACTCCCTGACGGGGTGGAGCGCTGGAATACCGCTGGGTATAGCTCACCTTTGCCCCGCGTGCATGACAGTCGATGGCAAAACATATGGCGGCGCCGGCGGAGGCGTTGTCTGTGTAAGGTGGGGAGGGGGCAGCGCTTAAACGGGATGTGAGCACGGCCTTGCGCCAGCTGCCGGCTGGCACCAGCACGGAGAAGCTCCAGAGAGGGGGCTAAACTGGCCGGGGGGCATGCCCAGGGAGGGGCACACTGTCAGGATGACCTTCACACCGCAGCGCCCCACAGGAGACAAGGAGCCAACCTGAACAGCTCCAGAGAAAGAGACTCTGCTAGGAGATGCTAGCTGGGAAGTCAACGGTGAAAGGCTCCTCTCCTGAACACCAGGGCTCTCCGACCATTTCAACACGCTTCTTCATGTTAGCTGCCTCTGAAAAATTACCCCCAGGTCAGAGATGACACCTGAGGAAAAACCTTCACAACACACACACACACACACACACACACACACACACACACACACACACACACACACACACACCACTCTCTGTGGAAACATCTGAACATCCATCACCAGCTCATGCTGACTCCGTCCTGACAGCTGATGGATGTACGCGGATCGTCGCGGCGCGCGGAGATGTGGCAGGTGGGGGTGCCGCTGTTTGTGTTTGCATGAATGTAAATTAAACATGAAGAAGTGTGTGTTGGCCGCTGTGTGCTTGTCTATAAAATCCCATTAAAGCTTGAACAGCTTTTTTTGTCCTTCACGCTCCAAACAAAGATTACACTTATCCCAAGGTTACATCTTTGTTAAGCGCCTCCGTATCTGTGATCCCTCCTCTCATCACTCGCTGTTTGCTTTAATGGCAATAAATGAATAAATACGAGTTCTCTTCCCAGAAAAAAGATCCGCGATGAAGATCAACTGGCAGCCGAAGAGAGAAGGCAAGGCTGGTCATGCCCTGTGCCACATCAAAGGAAAACCTGAAGCGTCGGTGATCTACACTTCTTTAGCTGGCGTGCACACACCTCCGACATGTACAAACACAGAGGGTTTATTTAACAGAGCTGAGAGTGTCGGCATGACAGAAGACAAATAGAAATGTGTCTGCTGCGTTCAGATCCAAGGCCTGCGTCGACAAAGACAGAATGAATATTTCAAAATAAAAGCACAGAAAAAAGTTCTTCATCTCGTTTAAATTACATCAAAGCAAAGTGGCTGAGGCCGGCTGGCTGTGTCATGTAAGAACAATGAGCAAAGAACGATGCTAGTAACACATCTGAAAAGCTCAGGATCAGCAGAACACTGACCAGACCTTGATTGTTCTGGATCAGCAGAACACAGACTGGCCCTTTCAAACACCTGCAGCCTTTCCTGAAGCACCTAAAAGCCAGGGTCCACTCATAAAACAGGGCTCACAACAGGCGGCTGTCATCAATCCAGACCGTGGCATCGAACCCAACGTGCGTGATTAAACCATGTGACACACATGTCAAGCTGTCAGCGCGCAGTACGACCCCTTTGTTGTTATAAGCTGAAGTTTTTCTTCAGCTCTTGCTGGAACAAGCTGGGAAAGTTACAATCCATCACGCCAGCAGACAGTCACACCGCAGGGCCGCTGTGGATCTGTTCGACTGTCAGGGCCGATGACGTCGAGCATTAAACCGAGAGGATGACTGAACCAAGGCGAGGCCGCGTTAAACAGCCGTCAACACGCGGCCACATCAACCACAGGCTCAAAAATACTCATTCAGTACTGAAAAATGTTTGATTGGAACAATTTGCCAAAGGAGGAAGGTTTGGTGACACACTGGAAACTTTAAATATCAAAGGTTTTATTTTTCCAGGAGAAAATTAACTGTAACTTTTTTTTTTTTAGGTTAAAGCATCTTTGATGTCGAGGAACTAGTTTTCTTTCACTTGATAGAAGTATTGGCAGCTGATTACAGAAACAAGCAGCCATTTCTGCACCAGTAGGCTTAGCGTTCAGTAGTTTGACGCTGTTGTAAAGATACAAAAAAAAAAAAAAAACAGGATGAAGGGAGTCATTAAAACTCTATTATCCCAGGCTGGAATGAGACGTCCACTTAGTTCCATAAATCGATACGATCTCATTCCATTAGGAGGGCAATTACACGCAGATGTCTGATTTATGTGACAGCGAGCATGTTTGTGTGCTCGGCGGATGAATACACTGCAACCAAACGGGGACAAATAAATCAATCTGACGTACGTTTGAGCCTGCTAACGGTCATGTGATCACCTGAGCTGCAGGTGAAAACAGGCAGCTCAAAGAAAAGTGTTGGAGGTTTCCACCTTTACAGAGCAGACTTCCATTTCTACTCTTGTCCTTTTGACCTCACAGATGTGACTTTGTTCCACTAACAATAGTTAAGCATCACAAACGTGAAATAAATCACAAATTCAGAACTTCCCGGGTTTCAGAACTGGATCTGAGAGGCAACAGGAGGAATACGCTCATAAACAGTGAGAAACCTGCTATTGTTCAGGGCGACTGTTGAAACTGGAGTCACCGTAACAATTCTGGGTGCTTTTAAATTGCATTTAGATTGTTATTCACAGAAAAATGTGAGGAAAAGCATAAATCTAGTTCGGAGTTCAAAGCTCTGATCTCTAGACGCTGGTGACTCAGGAGCTCTGTGCGCACGTTAAACTCTCCCACATACTCAACAAAGGGAAAGAAGTGATGACACGAACAACAAATGAAACCGTCTGATATGCCCGATTACGCTTCAGAACCACGGCTGGCTCATTCTAAGCCACAGAGGTTCCGCGTGGATGGAAACAGCAGAATTTGACTGGCTGTGAGAAAGGCTGGTTTCCAGGGATCAACTCCCGTGCTTCACATCCATGAGCGGATCACCAGAGGTACTAAGGCTGCTGGGACCAGACGGCTGTCTGCTGGCTTCTTTGATCCACAACTGGATCAGGACCAAGGAGATGCATTACTGCAACGTTTTTCAAGGATTAATCATGCGTTCCTTCCAGCGAGCAGCCTTCCAGTCCCAGGAGTGCCCTCGCTGCCTTCAGGGCTTTTCTAGATGATTTTGGCTGTGCTTTAATTACAGCGAGGCCCGAATGTGTGTTTAACAGAGTCTCGCTGGTCAAAAACCAGCTCAGAACTTGTCGGCGGCAGAGAGGAGTGGGTGTGGCTTTGGCCAAGCAGGTCAGGTGAACTGAATTGATCCCTGGGCGGAGGGGGGAAGGGTTATCCTGCACCAAGTCCCAACGCACCCTACTCAGCCCATACTGGTGAACCTCCCAGTCTGGCTTGTCGTTACGCCCACAAAGCTTAGAGTGTCCCATCAGTGGTGAGGAAGACCTCAGGGTTATTTCATAAGGAAACCTGTTTCTTTAGCGCCAGAGCCAACGCATCATTCCAGCCTCTGGTGACTCAGTAATCAAGCTCAAACAAGCGCACGTAATAAGCATTCGAGTGCCTGTTCTGATCCCACTGATGGCGTCTGGGTGCCTCTGGCTGCAGTTAGGCTCTCATTTCAGGGCTTAAGATCAAAACTATTGACCCTTTTCTCACAGCTGTGGTGGAAGTCTGGGAGGGAGCAAAAGTGCACGGTGGGGAACTCCTCCCACAGGAGGTGGAGAAGCTGCAGAAAAAAATGCCCAGAACATACTAACATTTCTGGAAGCTGGATCTCATAGCAACACTTTAGACTCTGCAAACATGTGTAGCAGCCTCGTTCGAACAACAGCCCCGCTAGCTTCAGCTTGGGCATCACCATAGTGACCTTCTCGTATACAGGTGATGATCGCACCGTCCAGGGGAGGGATCCATCTGCTGCAGTGTGGGGAGGACTGGACCGCTGACACGCTGAAGCCGTGTGAACAAGCCTTGATGTCCTGCTCTGCTGTTGCTGCCTGTTCTGAAAGCAACCTTTTTTCTGCAGCGTGCTCACAAATCTTAGTCCCCCTCCGGAGGAACCGCCGCCACTGCCGCTGTGTCCGACTCTTAGATGACAGGGCAGTGACAGAGAAAATAAGCAAATAAATGAATAAAAAGGTCTCCTCTCTTTGGAGCGCTGGCTCCCTCCGCCCTCCGGCCGTGTGCGGCAGACATCTGTGCTCCTGTAACAACACGCTAGTGGCGATTCAGTAGCCCAGATACACGGACAAGGTCGACCGGGTGAAAAGCACTTTGTCCAGCCCAGATGAAAGGAAGGTGATAGCTTGGAGAAGACTGTTGACTCTCATATCAGCTCAGTTTGAGGGGGCGCGTGAGCTTTATATTCTACCCGTCAGGATGATTATTTACAGCAGTCAGTGTTTTTAGGCTCTTTTATGCATGAAATACTGCTACACAGGAAAAAAAGACATCAGGCCCATGAAAGGAAGGCAGACAGAAAGAGGACCCTCTGAGCCAGAAAAGTGCAGCACGGGAATAACGTCAGCGTCTCCCAATGCTTGTAAATGGTCTTCCGCAATGAAGGAGGAGGAGGACAAAGATGGGCAGAAAGCCATTACATCACTACTTCCATTGTGGACAGACACAGGACCTGGCAGAGCTGCACTAATTGGGACTGGATCCTGGTGGACCAATGAAGAGCTTCCTAAAACACAAGCTAGCTACTGTAAACCCATCAGTCTTTTCTAGTGCTAGCCCCAGCACTGCTCATCAGGCTGAGGTAGTCAAATTCCCCTCCTTTTTTACATTGGTAACAAAACAAGCGTAGCAAATCCTCCATTCTCCATACTCCATTTGAATTGCTTTTTGCAACTTTTTTATTTGATTTGTGTTGCACTTCAATGAAAACAGGCCATTGACAAAGAATGAAGGCTTCATGGGGCAAGCGTTCCCGCTCTCCCTAAGGACCGAGATGTCTCCAACTCCTGCCTGGCACCTCTCCAACATCAGAAACCACAAAACAAACCTCCACATTCCACAATTATCAACCAAGGGAACACGAGCAATCGCCATGACAACCACTCCATTGATTTTAAAGACAACTTTATGCCTCAGTCAACGCCACAACAATCAATTGCTGCCACCTTCTCTGCAAGCATTAATTGAGCGGGGGGAGGGGGGAGGAGGAAATCACCAGCAAGCTTCACGCCGGATGGCGGCGCTCAGACTTATTGACCGGTTGATCCGTTTCCAAGCGCTGCCACTTTTGATTGCAGTGTAATTACAGCCTGGCTGGCGGACGCGAGCCATCGACCGCCTTCTTTTAAGTAAACAACCAGCCAGGGACCGTGGGTTTGGGGTGGGGGGGGGGGAGGAGGGAGTCTGAGAGTCAGAGATCATGAAGAAGGGTTAAAAAAGAAAGGGCACTGAGCCCTCCACAACTTTCAAGCCCAGTATCATATCTGGAATAAGCATCTCATGTAATTTGTCTTTACAACATCACTGCATTACATATCAAGGCCACATGTACATTTACACAGACCCATTATTGAATGCTATAATTTCTGGAATGGAGTCACAAACTGATGTTCTCCTCCATCATTAAGAGAACACTGCGATTAAACCTCAGCGGGTTGTGCGGGTTCATATTTAGGGGAAGACAGACAGAGTTGCTGGTCTGGAGGAAAACGATGCACCACAAAGCCAGGAGGCACTCAGGCCGTCTCAGCCTCCTCTGGAGCCGCTCGCTGTGCACGTCTGCGCCACAAACAAACTGACGCAGATGTGCAAATGTGGCTCTATTCATCTTCTGAATGAATCATTTCTCCTTCTTTCCATGACATTTGCTTATTGAATTCCTGTGAACTTTGGGTCAATCAATATAGGAGGAGTGGACTGTGCAGCACAGACAGAGGCGGAATACATCTACATGAAATGTCACTGAGGTCAGGCTCTAACGTGCGCTTCAGCAGGAGCCATGGCCGGGTGAGGGACGGGGGCTCCTGTCATCCAGCCTCATGCATGAATATTAATGTCCTGTCTCACGCTTGTTCTCGCAGGTGCGATGCAGCTCGTTACCTCTGGAGAAGTCTAGACGGTACCGGCCTGGACTCAAGGCCCGCTATGGGTCAAAGGCCACCGCCAGTAAGGCCGAAACAGTTCCATGTGAACGTTCCAGCAAAGTTCTTTAGCTGTTCGTTTTCTATAGTGCCAAAAAGGGGATTCTCTAAAGAAAATGATTCACATCCTTTGTTTCTATGCCAGTCTGACACACAAAAGCTCAACCTTCAGAACTTCCTTGCGCTCATGTCATCGCCCAGAGGAGACCAACGACTTATCTTGGCAGGCTGAGGCTGCTAAGACGAAGTGAATGTGTTCTAACGAAGAGCTCAGGGCAGTTCCACTGCCTGTTTGCCTGGGGTTGGTGACTCATTACTCATGACGGCACAAAGGTGCCGTTTCTGTCTGATATGGGCACCATCCAGAGAAGAGACAATAGCGCACGTTTGGAAGATTGGCTGTTTGTTTCCAAGCATTTCTGTTTGCAGCTGATTGGTCCGTCTAATCAAATCAAACCTAAGAGCTTCAGTGTCAAATAAAACCACTTTACAACACTGACTTTTCCAGGATGTTTAACCAGCTTGAAGGAAGGGCTACAATTCATAAATCATCATCCGAGATGACCGCATATTCATTACCACCTGTTTTGTAAAAAGCTTTTCCAAAATCAACTTAATAATGAAATCTTAAACTCAGCTGGGGATGAAAAAAACAACCAAAAAACCAGCCCATTGTGGCTCCTCATCCATTCTGGCTGCCTCTTGTAAAATAAACGAGTTTGACAATACTTCCCAGAGCCTTTTCTCTGTGCCCACCAGTGGAAACGCTGGCGGTAGGAGCTGCGATAACTGCTCCTGTCAGCATTTTGAGGCAGAGCAAGGAGAGAGGAGAAAGAGGCCTTTTAGGAAAAAAAAAACAAGAAAGGATTAGCATTTGTAGTATCATTTGTTAAACTATCAAAATTGGAAGAGGAAAAGGTGATCTTAGCACTCCCGTGTTTCTGGAAAGAAGTGAAAAAGAGGATTGTGTAGAGAAGAATGTGATAATCCATCTGGAAGTCTGAGGGATTCCCGAGTCTGTCTGCACTAACAGGATGATGTCACTGATGAAGGCGTTCCAAGAAGTCCAGAGCTGCACATCTGGCACCGGTTACTGCAGCGAAAAGGCAGTGCTGATCTCTGGCTTTTTCCACAGAATCTTTGGGTAATCGTGTTTACGGCACTTCAACAACTATGTGGCAAAAATGGCTGTGGTTTCTGAGACTTTAGAGCATCATTCCCCATAGTGGACAGAAAAACATCAGGAAAGGAATTAACGACCGCTAACCTTGCAGCAGGTCGGCTAACAGGACTGATGTTCTCACATGCCCATTAACCAGATGAAGCATTGCGGTGGAGAGTGGAGCTTTTATGACAGTGGGTGTCTGTGGAAGGGGCGGAGGGCAGACATGTCTTCAAAGCAGTCAGGATCAATGATGCAGTTTGCCTATTGATTGCCTCCACCTCTGGGGAAAAGAAGACCCATCAATAGGGCTTAGCTCTGGGCTGGACAGGGATTAGACTGAGCTCCAGTCTCTCATCTCTTTACCAAATTTGGGCAAAATCCCATTTGTAAAGAGATGTGTCGCGTTCTTTTAGGTGTTAAAAGAATCTTTGAGCGAATTGTTCAGCTGTTTGTACAGAAAGGGAAAAAAAGAGGGTGGGATCAATCACGATTTTCCAGCTGACTCTGAGAACGGTCGGGTCAGTGCTCATAGAAACCAACATCGCTGTCGCGATTTGGCATGAAGGACTTTTACAGTCTGGACAGCAGACAGCATGTTTTGTTCTCGTATCAAGACAGGAAAACATCAAAGGAACCTCCTTTATACAGGAAAAAAGAAAAAACAACTAAGGAAAAGCAGTGAAGGGAAGATCCTACATCCAGGACGGACAGTACATAACACACCCTGCAAATAAGATATAAACAGCACGAAACCTGCAGAAACCTGACAGATTCCCTCTCCCCAGTGGATCGGGACTGTTGGGAACAGAGCAAGGTTCTAGGGAACTTCTATTATGTGTCAAGGCCAATGTGCATTCTGTTTTCCCTTATGAGGAAGCGCTTCCAGTCAGGGCTCCATCTGGTTGCCAGTGGCTCCTTCCTCTTCCTCTTCCTCTGGAAAGGCGCAGGCCTCAGATCAGCCCATATGTTATGGATTACAGATGAAAATGCAGGTGGTGCTGTACTTCAGGGAGTAGCGGGCAGATCTACGGGGTGTTTTCTTCATATGGATTCAAACGTGGGGAGAAAACTCAAATTCATGGGGAATTCTCACATCAAATCAGGTTATGGTGTGGGTGGGGTACAGATGCTTCACAGCAGCTCTCAGGGCTGGAGAGGACGGCCATCTGCAATTACCAGAAAGTGTTAGCAACGCTAGCCTCCAACTGAATATGGATGAAAACAGCTACATGACCAGCTCCATTGATAACAGTTGACAAAAACAGCCAGCAGAAAACACATTCAGCACACAACTGAGGCGTCAACCACTGATAACGAGTGATATCCACATGACACAGCCTCTGGACACAAGCGGATCCTCACACTGATGGGAGGCGTCTGTTTATTTACCACGACAACAACGGCTGATTATGGCAAACTCATTAACAAGAAAATAACTATTTGTGACTCAAAGGGTTCCTGTGTTGTTGCAATTAATGGAATTAGCATAAGGATCAAGAAGGAATGGGTGCAGGTGTGTTGAACCGACAGCACCAGCGTCAACTAAGAGCAGACAGCAAATTTAGCAAAACCTGGTTTCTGTAACACCAAGTACCAGAGGTATGAGTCATTACACTAAAAATGACAGTTGCAACCTGAGGAGCCCATTGGTTAGCCTTTCTGCGGTGAAAGTGCAGCAGCACTCTTGACTCCATCCCGCACACAGCCACATTGCTCTGGCTGGCAGAGTGAGACCCACAGAAAAATCGGTTTCCTCTCAAATGCTTTTACTTCTTTATGAGCTTTCCAGCTGCCAGACGGCGATAACAAAAGCCATTGGCTCTTGAGGAGGACTCTTTACTGCCGCAGCCAATGGCTGTCATCCTCGGCGCCATCTCATCACCATAACAAAGGGTGTTTATCGCCGAGATTTCCATCGTGGGACAAATAGCTCGTTTTCTGACACCCTCTTCATCTAAAAAAGGCCTCCGGGCCTTCCCTGTTTTAATATTTGCATTCCAAGGCCTTGTTTGATCATGACAGTTTTGTCAGTTTGGACAGGTGGATGATATGCAAATGGTGTTTTTATGCTAGTTCACGGGAGTCGCAGCGCCTGTTTGTCTTATGTTTCCACGACCGCCAGTGATTACCGCTTATTTTTAGCAACAACAAAACTCTTTAACCATCAGATGAGAAGCAGACAAGGTTCTGCAGAGAGAACACATCTGACAGCTTGTCTGAGGAGAAAGTTTATGAGCGAACTAACCGCAGGTCTATGAGGAACGCACCACGCAAGCCCAGCCGCTGCCGCCGCCGCAGATGTGACAAAAACACCAAACCACAAGTTCCTTTGGTGACCAAAGCGAGAGCTACCGTCATTTTTCTCCTGCAGTGTGAGGTTTAAATTTGTCCCCTGGCCAAAAGCCCTCTGAGCCCTGTAAGGAAAGTTGCTATTGCACCGCAGACCAAAACGTTTGACTGGAGAGAGTTTTCAGTACGGCGCTGGAGAAGATGACACCGTCACGTAATTGATCCCAACAAACAAACACGCTAGCAACGCCGCCAAAGACAGGCCGACATTTTCAGATGATGCTAATGAGTTCGTTTGTAATCAATGGAGCTGATTAAAATATGCAAATGTGTGTGGTTGAAGGTTAATTGTTTCCCTGGATGTGTTGGTGTTTATGACACCTGTGACACCAGGAACAGAAATCAATCTGAAAAAGGTCACGGCTGTAATGAACACACTGGTCCAGAGCGGGTACCAGCGGATGGAACACGGAGGCGGCTGGGCACCAGAACATTTGGGTTTATACTCAAGACCTTCTAAGGAGTCCCACTAATTTCCACCTGGAACTGTTCACGTGTATGAGCACAGGTGTTGGCTGAGCCATAGCATGACCTTTTCAGAAGTGGCAGACGTGTTTTTGCTGCTGCGCTCCTCTTTGTCTGCTCCTCCTGCGGCGCTCGCTCTCTGTGTTCAGCCGAGCGTCTCTGAGAGGCAACAACCACTCTGCCTGGCGCCGCCTTTGTTCTGGGTGTTTGTTCAGTCCAACCAAAGACTGCACCGATACCTGTTCGGCCTCGGCTTCCTCCGGAACTCGAGTTCACCCAGATTTTAGCAGCCTGTAATCTGATTACTCTGAGCTGCAGTTAATGGCCAGATGTGCAGCAGCAGGTGTAGTAACTGTGTCCGATACAAAAAAAAGAAATCCTATCTGACAAAAGCTGGGCTCTCAGTGCGATCAAACTCTACCCACAATCCTCTCTGAGCTGGATGGAGCCAGAGCTGCTTTGCATAACAAAAAGGGACGAGGCTAATTTGGCTCCTGGCCTTGTCAGGTTGCGCGTGAGAGAGCGTCGAAACATTCTTTCACGTCTGCTCTGCGCTCCACGTTATCTCAGCACCGCTCACAGGAGCAGAGGTGTCGGCCACACTGATTGTTTGCCTCTCTAGATCCTGTGTTGGAGAGTGTGTTCAGTGGCCAGAGGTTAATCCCACGAAAGACAAAGGTGAGTGTGTTTGAGCTCGGGTGCACAGGGCCGCCTGACTGACTTTAAAATAACAGTTTTAATTGAGAAGGACTGTTCTGTTTTGATATGCTAAAGGCAGTTTTTCCTGTTACCCATGGTAACATGTATAGAAAAACCTTTTACTAAATGTTATTTAACCTCAACCCAGTTTTGTCTCAACAAAAACAGACAGGAAAGTGTTTGAACAGAGGAAACACACATTTACACTCCTCCATCTTCCATCATATCAGAGTATAAGAGGAGCACAAGCGTGCACTGAGCTGAAAAATGACACAAACACAAACACACACACACACACACACACACACACACACACACACTCAGCCCACGGACCCCTCTTGGCAAAACACATCCACTTACCTGCAAGAGAGGAGAGACAAGAAAATCAATGGGCGCTCACTCAATTATATCCCGGCGTAGGGAGCGAGCTTTGGCGTGTTTCCTCTGGAGGAGGCGACGCTGTACTAAGGCTACACTGAGCAGGTCGCAGGTTGTTTCACTGCACAAACAAAACAACATCCTTTAAAATAGCGGGAACCAGCCTGATGGCTTTCCAGCGCTGCTGCTACCCCACCGGACGATGGTTGCCACAACGGCGTATTTAACCTCGGCTCTAGTTCAAACAACCTTCATTGTTAGAACTATGACCAATGAATCCAGCATCTATCAGCATGTGTCTGACGTCCCCCTGAGTTCTGTGGAATTAAATCAATCTTTTGAAATACCAAAGTATGATGCAAACTTTGGACAAAGTTTGCCAAAGTCACTGAAAACAGAAAAAGTGTGTTTAATGTTGTCTAAGTGCACAAAAACATTAGGAACTATTATTGGAGCCTGAAAAAGATTTTGCAGCCCTGTGAAAACAACAGTCTGCTAATATTTGCCCATGAGCAGCCAAGGTGGACACCAGGGGTGACGCTAGAGAAACAACAGGTGTTGCATACCAGCGGACTTAGACGCGACATGGGACAGAACCCCTGGCACGCCTCTGACATTTACCACTATTAGTGGACCAATAAAGCGCACCGCCTTCGGGGGTTTAGCATTTTAGTTAACCGCACGGTAGTTGCTGCTGCTCGCTGAGCATGTAAACATTAACACAGAGGCTAGCAGATGCAGGCATGAGTGTTAATAATGATTAACAGCGTTTATCAGCCTGTGTGTGTGTGTGTATGTGTTTAAGCCTCAGAGTTCAGCATGAAGCCGTTGCCAAGTGACTTATCTGTGCATAGCTGATCAATAATTAACCACGGGACAAGCTCTAATGAGGACAATGATAAATTGCTGGTAAGATAACACCTCGGCGAGGTGCCTCCACCCACCAGCCCATTAATAGCTGTCACTTTGTTGATTAACACTCTTGTTCACGGCTCAAGTTTAGCAGCAACTACTGTTGTCGTCCAGATCTTTGCTTCAAGTGAATTTCCAAACCTGATGTCTCCTCCTCGCCTTGCAAACGTCTACCCGAAGGTTGAGTTCCGACCTCCCTTTTAGCACATCAATACATCTGTGGATGCTGTATGATACAGGCAGTAAGGACCATTTTTGGGCCCATCCATCTTGCGGAGGATGAGCCGCCACCCGCCTGCCTGCTCTGCTCGTTGTCTCCACCTCCGTCGTGCAGCCGGAGCAGACGGTCTTTAATAGAGCCCATTAATCAGCGAAGAAGAGCACCCTCCACATCAGGAAGGACAGGCTGATCCTCCAGGATGTCTTTCTCGGCAATAAGTGAGCGCTCCCTCACTGATCGGGGTGTCTGAACGTGGTCGAGCAGCTCGTCCAGGACAATAAAGCTTCGTGTAAAAATTGACGGGCTTCTTGTCTGGTCTGGCTGCTTAACTTAGTCATTAAGTCCGGTAATTCTGGATGATAAATGTGGTTCTGCGATGACATTTATGGCCATGAGCAGAAGGTAGGTGCTGATAACTGGCCCAGATGTACCGTCTGTGTCTGGAAGGTCACATTAGCACAGATCGCTCATCCTGAGTGGCTACATGCTAACATGGAGTTGGGAGTCAGGCCTGGCGGTGCATTTAGGGCCTGTGCGGAAACCACAGCCACAACCTGAGGTTTGTGGAGACACTACAGGCTCCTTCAGGGCCACCTGCTGCACCCAGATCTTCTCAGAGCTCACTGACGGCCGGTTGGCAACAAATCAGAGCGCGTTGAGACTCCAGAGGGGAAAGAAAATAAAAACCTGGCCAAGTTTAGCTAACGTAAAACCTTAGGAAGCTTTCTTAAGATGAACCTGACTTCTGGCTCTCCGCAGGTGCAGCGGGTCGTATTGCAAAGATTTATTCTCCCAGACGTTGCGCTATTTGCAGTTCTGAACATCTGCCAACAGTGCAGATTCCACAAAGGCCCCGGGCATGAGGGTTGAGGAGCCGGATCTTATTCCTACAATTCATTTTTGTGCCTCTTGAACGTTTGTTAGCATAAAACCGATGGTTAATGAAGCTGTGAATCTGGACAGACTGGATTCAGAGACTCTTTCAACTGAAAATCATCAGATCCTCACTCCGCTACACTGGGCTTCTGTACCATATATAAACAAGAAGAGCAACAATAGAATAGATCTGTCAGGCTGCTCAGTCCTCAGAGGAGGTGCTTCTAAAGACAGCCGGTTAGGCCATCAATAATTAAAACAGATGTAATTCCCATTAGCCGGGGTGGTAGGCACATAAATAGTTAATAGGCTCCGTGCATCCCTCCCCCCTCCCTGTGCGTCTCCTCTCATCTTTCACCTCTATCTTCTCCCGCATTTGTGGCCCTCAAAGTGTCTCCCCTTCACCACGCCAGCAAAGGAGCACCGCTGATTATAATGATCCCACCGGGGAGGCTGGATGGGATGGAGGCCAGCGGGGCCGATGAGGGGGAGAGCATGCTTTATGATCTGGTGTCATGGGACCACCTAACTGGAGTGGGACGCACTTGTCTGCTTGCACTTCCGCCCCAATGCTGAATGGTGGTTGACATGTAGAAGAGTTCGCTAACCTGCTGGTCAGACTGCGAGAAGACCGACGTGCCACCGAAAACTGCTCCGAGTGCTCTGAGCAGCAGCTAATTTCCATTCTTCCGCTGACAGGATGTAGAGTGGGGGGCTGTAATTGAAACAGCCGTCTGCCGGTGTCACCCCATCAGTCACCGGACGCCCCTCATTAATCCAGACACTCGACTGTCATCCCCCCGCTCCATCCGCCCTTCCTGACGCCGACGCCTCTCCCCCATTAAAATAAGGGAAAGAAGTGCCGAGCCAACTGAGGAGCCGGCGTTCATCCATCTCCACGGTGACAGTGGCCCTGATGGGCTGGTTCTTAACCTCCGGCAACAAAGACTAAAGAGGAGGAGACAGAAGCTGTGACATTAGTGCTGGCGGCTACGAGCAGAAGTGGATATGCTACACATCATCCCAAAACATCCTTTCAAAGAAGGCCAGGCCATTAGACTCCAGATATACCACACTCTATCAGAGCTGTGGGAAGATTCTGTAAAATCTGAGTGGAAAAGTCCAGATTTGATACATCTGGCCTACATCGTCGACAGCAGGAGCATTGCTAATTATCCTATTGTTGTAGGGTGCTACGCTAGGAGCTGCGTTGAGGGGCGTTCAATTACGACCGCCTATTACTCTGTGTAGAGAAGCAAGACCCCCTGCTGAGGGGCCGAGGTTGTTGAAACGTATGGAGAAGCAACAGCGATGTCTGGAATAGGCCTGTCAGGACTGACCCACTGGCACAGCGGACAAGGAAGCTAGCTTAGGGAAGGTACTGGTTTAACCTGTCGAGTTAGCTCAGGTAAAACAAAACAAGGCGTTCACAGAGATTTAATAAACAATCAGTGAAGGTCAAATAAAAGCAGTAAAACCAACAAACTCCCTTCCCTCTCCCTGCCCTCGAGGAGTTTATACCCTTCAGCTCCGCCGAGGCTTTAATAACGTCTTTATCTTGTAACCTAGCCTCAGTCGGGACCAGTTCAGCTCCCACCAAGGCCAACTGGCAACTCTGTGAACGACACAGAGAGTCATTCATCAGCCCTCAGAGGAGAGATCGCTGCATCAATCTGTCTGTCAGCAGCTCTGCACACGAGCACGCCTTTGTGCATTCCTCGCCAAGCCCGGCGCATGTCGTTCTGCACGGGAGCGTTTCTATTCACAGCGATAATTAGGATCCTCTGCTTCTCACACACAGACATGGGTTGGACTCTTGACACACTTCTTGTACAAGCAGTGGCTCATAAGCAGACTTTTCATTTGAAATGCTAGAACACTAAATTTGCTGTGTTGGAACTTCTTCATTCAAACAATCAGCAACAGGGAGGTTGTTTGTTAAACTGAGCTTTCATTTCCAGTGAGTCAGGCAGCCAGACGAACGTCTGATGTTATTTTACAGCCACTGAGAAAAAGAATTCAACCAATGAGCTGGTGCTCTTCCAGCCTCCGGCCGTTGGAGCGAGAGCCTCTGATGACCGCGGGCCTCCAGCTGCCAGTGTGAGCAACAGTTGCAGCTTTTTTTTCGTTCACAGGGTTTATAAGATGACAAGCGCTAGCAGTTTATCTCACACTTGCTTCGTGCTGGAGTTCTGATTAGTCAACGTGTTGACATGAAGCTTCAAGAACCGCAGAGCAGATCCTGACGCGTTCTGCTTTTTTCCATGATTTGCCGAGTTAACGAACCATTAAAATGCTGCACCGGCCACGTTGAATTCCAGTCTGGCCTTTTCATTCGGTTCAAAATGGTTTATGGGGAATATAACGGTCGTAAATCCCATGGGATCCTCCCCACAATAAAAATACCTCACGGCCAGGGCCTGTTGGATTAGTCTTTTTAATTGTGCAGGCGCTAATCTCACTAACAGAGGAAAAGTGCTGCGGTTCCATCCGCTCTTCCTCTGCAGCTCAGCGGTGCATTGTGTGAGGGCTGAAGGATCAGCGCTGTTGTTCTATATTCTTTTTTTGAGGAGGAAGCTGACACAGAGGTTTGTACCCACAGAACTTGTCAAAGATTTTCTCCTCTGCACCTGAAAGATTCTAAAAGTGGAGTGTCTGCTTTCTGTAGCAGGTCCCTGTTTCAGCTCTGAGGACAATTTCTCGGTCTGGGGTTCAGGCAGGACATCTGTTAGCATGCGCAACTTCCAACAAAAACACAGACAGCCCCGACAGCAGCAGCCTTTTTCTGACACTGAATCCGCTGATAAGCACTGAACGACTGCTCCTTCAGGTCTGAAACGCTGCCTGTCGGCAGTTCTGATGCCACATTTGGATCCTGAGCACCAAACCAGCCGGGTCAATCTCAGAGCACAATCCCAGTTCCGCTGGTCACACGGTGGAGATCCAGTCTGGACGCAAAAGACCCTGGTGGGATTACGGGACCCAGGAGGGGCGGAGGCACGGTTGGATGAGCAGGGCCAACTTCTGCCGAAGGCCCACATGATCTGATTACTCGAACCCTGTGGCAGATCTGTGACACCGAAACCGATTTCTGAGTCGATCTGAGTTCCACCCGGGGGAAGAAACGGCTTCTGTTAGACTCCCCGAAGACAAATACAGTAACCAATCAGCTCTGGTCTTGTTCAAACAGCCACGTGTGACCTTTGCCCTTTCTTCATCAAAATTCACAACACTGCCGGAGGTTTCTGCTGACATTTGGCGTCTCCCATTAATCTTGGGAAAGGTCAGGATTTGTGGCGGCTTGTGTAATGAGTCACGGGTAGGATGGAGCAGAGTTCACACCGACACCAGAAAGGTCAAACGGCAGCACTTGGTGGGCCGCGGGCGCCATTTTGGGGCAAGGCTGCAGTACTGACACACAACAGGACTGATGACTGATGCTCGGGGGAGGGGAGGCGGGACTGAGTCAAGCTGTGACCCTACTCGGCGACACACGTGCAGGGGGCCCACAGCCGCCACTTGGGTGCGTTAATCACGCCTGTTTGTGGGAAGGCAGTAAAGCGGTAAAGGCAGTGAAGGCAGTGTGGGAGCACTTGGCAGTTCTGAGAGCTGCACTTTGTTCTGGTGTCTTGGAAATAGAATCCTCCCTCGCTCAGGTGCACTAAAGCCAAACAACTCACTTCTTCCTCCACAGTTTGGCACAAACTCAACGCTGACGTGCAGCTCTGCCCGCAGCGCTGGTGCATGGACGGTGGAGTTGCTGAAACCAGTGACTGAATTCCTGTTAACGTGTGAGCAGCTCCAGTGAGCAGCCGCTGAGCTTCTGCTGCACCACAGAGATAACGGATCAGGAGGAGGCTCTGGTAAACACTCTTCCACAGGCAGATCGGGGCCAGACCACACCTCCCCACTCCACCTACGGCTGGGCGCAACAACAACATAAAGCGGGGGAAGAGGTTTGAATCCTCTGCCCCTCTGAAGGAGAATGGTTTTCGTGTTGCAGCCTCATCTCCAGACTAATGAAAAACTGCTCGGTTGTTCAAACAGAGGTCGCAGTAGAGGAGGAAACACTTGCAGAAGCAACAGTTGGTGTCAGAGGAGGAGTGTTGGAGCAGAGGGAGTTGTGGAGGGCTTTGCAGGCACAAGGCGAGGTCATGGAGGAGGTTCTGATTGGCCTACAAACAGAGACACATTAACACTGCCTTTCTGCTGCAGGATCTGATAGCTTCTCATGCTAACGTGAACCAACAGCCAGTCTAGACTCACCCTCCTGCTGGATAATTCTTAGGTATTTATGGACTATTTGCAAAGCCGGTTGATGACGCATGGAAGGTGCCAGTGCAGACCTAATGTTCTCTAATTACACGGGCTGATTTTCTGCATTCTTACCTGCAGCTCTGTGGTTAGCCTTTCATACATACCTTTGTGTTTTGGGTGGGGCTGTTTTGTAAGTGCGAGCGATAAAAAAGAAAGCAAAGGGTCTGACTAATATTTGAAACCCGCATCGCTGAGCTGGCTTCTGGGAATTCTCCCCGTGACAACCTGGCAGGAAACCTGGACTCCCAGCGTGGCCTCGTCCTCGCCTCCGCATCTGCTCAAGCCTCGGGGAAGGGGGGGGGGAAAGAAAGAAAGGGGGGAAGGGGGGGGGAAGGGGGGGGGAAGGGGGAGGGGGAAGGGGAGAGGGAGAGGGGGGGGACACACACGCACACACACACACACACACACACACACACACACACACACACACACACACACACACACACACACACACACACACACACCTCCCACTGTTGTGGCTGGTTTTAGACGGCTTCATTGACCCTCATGTTTAAACAATTACTGGGATAATGAGAGGTTGAGGGTCTGACGCCTGCTCGGAGGACCCACCGAGGTGCCGGATACTTTGGAACGCCAAGACGTTCATGCACAATTGAGTCTAATTTATATCCATTTAAAGCTAATCCTGTGCTCCCTGGTACCTTAAAGGCTGAGCGCTACCTCCGTTGTAACTAGCATCAGGATACACTAAGTGTCACTGATCCCAGTCAGGCATGCACAAGGCTCCTCCTCCTTCACGTTGCATCTCCTCCTGGAACCAGGTGGCCACCAGACAAGTTCGGGTCTGGGGGGGGAAGGTCAGGCAGCATCATGGGCCACTCCTCAGCGACAGACCGACAACAGGACATGCCTGCTTGAAGTCACGGAACACCATTAGCAGTTTCAATCACAAATGTACCATGCTAGCGTGGTGGGTCGTCACCAAACCCTGTGACCTGAGGGGCAGGGAGTGTATGTGTGTGCACACGTGTCTATGTGCTTAATACATATAATACACGTGTTTGTTTTGCTTTCTGTAATCACACAGACAGAGGGCACGACGCCCCGCGGTGCCAGGCGATATCGGCTGCCTGTGCTGCAGGCTGTGCACTAGCACTCCAGGCTGTAAAAAACAAACTCTCAAGGAAAACGACAACATGCGTCAGACACAGACTGTCATGTATTGATTGCGAAAGAAGAAAAAGGTGAGGAAAAAAGGTCCAGCAATATGCAATGGTATTGATGCTGAATTCACAGCTGCATGTGTCATGTAAAGGGTGTGATTGTAAAAAGCTTTTCATACCTGAAGCATGACCGACAAAGGTATTCACACACACACACACACACACACACACACACACACACACACACACACACACACACACACACACACACACACACTGTCTCCTTGCCGACTACTCTCCTGTCAGGAATTCTAAAGGTTCCTAATTCTCTTTGTTAGCACCCAAGCTCTGCCACAGACCCCACCCAGCTGAGCTCTAATCCCAAAATGAACTCTACATCACCTCCAACCCAGCCCAGAAGAACCAGCTAATGCTGTAGGGAAGGCAGGGAAAGTATGCCAAGTCCCTCAGCCAATCAGGAGCCGGACTTGAGCGGAGAAGAGCGTCTTGTGGGAGTGGGAATGAGCGCCCGAGGGGGCAGATAACCCTGTAAAAAGATACGTTATCGGCCGACAATACGTGTAGGATCAGTGATAACGCTCAGGATTGTGCTGCAGGAGATTACTGCTGCACATGGATTATATTTATCTTCCAACAGAAAACTCAGCCCAGCCTCTCACATGCGTTTCTGCTGTAGTTGGCACGACAACTGAAGACACCGTGTGACCTCTGCTGGGATGCACAGACAGAGTATCAGATATGGAGAGTATGATTCATAATCCAGGATCTAATCCCTGACGGCAGATTCTTCTCTATGTGGAGTGTGGACCAACGAGCCGGTTGAGGACGGTGCTCCATCCAGACTCATGGTGAGGGGAAACAAGCCAGATCCAGCCGTCAATGTGCTCTGCATGTTAACCGAGCAGACACATGAGCGGAATATTGATTCTATGCTAACAGTAACAACGGCTCCGTCCATTATCCCTGCAGCACAGGAGAAAACCGAGGAGGATAACGAGAAAAAAGAGACACCGCCGTTATCGTTTCAGAACCCGGCTGCAGTTCCTGCACGCTGCTAGCAGACAAACGGCTGAACACTCCTGCTGACAGCTGGAGGTGCTCTGAACCAGGATAGGGAGCCTGTGTGACGAGGCCGGCCCGACGGGATGCAGCCAGTCAGGAGGTGCCTGTCAGAAACTGGCGGGTGTGACAGTGTTGTCTCATAGAGGAGACGTCAGCGAGGAGGCTGATGAAGAGGCCTGGCGGAGGGAGGGGAAGGCAGGTCAAAGGTCAGGGCTTTAACTGCCACTTTAGGCTGGTGGCTCAGGGAAGCCAGGAGTGATGTCCTCTCCCAGTGGGAAGGGGCCTATGGAGTGACTCCCTGGGGTGAAAGAGTGTTAAATTTAAAAACCCATGCTGATGAATTAGTTCTTCTAAGAACAAGCACACAGATAATAAAAGCTGCACCACTGTTAAACCTTCAAAGAGGAGGAGTGGTTCAGCCTGGTGCTGGTAGAAGTCCAGGAGCCCGTTATCGGATACCTCTGGCCTCATCCCTCAACTCCTCTTTCTGTTTTACCACATTTACGACAAGCAGCGACTTCATAAATCTGCATTCAGACCAGAGCTGTCCAGTTCCGTGTTAGCGCTCCAGACGGCCGTCTGCTGAAAGGCATCACGAGGGAATCAATCATAGCGGCGGCAGCGGAGTTTGGGAGATTCCACGGGGATAAGTCTGCTCAAAGCTGACGGCTTGGGATTTGGCACTGCAGAGCTCTGCTTGTCACAATATTGATTTAGAACTAATTAGCCCAACTGCTTGGTGATTCCTCGCATGTCTCCCTGCATCCTGCCGCCTCTGCCTCTCCTGCCTGTGCAAGCCACTGCTTGTTTCACCTCTGGATGAATGATGCAGACATCATCTGTCAGAGAGACACCGTGTGAGGTGGCCTGACACCCTGCGGAGCATGAAGATGCTAATCGTACTAGCTCAAAGGTTAGCATGTTTACAGAGAAACATGAGATCAAAAGATAAGGCTCGATAAACTGAACTGATCCAGACTGAAGGGAAGCATCCGCTCAAATCAGTCTGCTCAGAAACATCCAACAGTCAGTGGACCTGCTCCTCTTCCTCCTGAAGGCACCTTCACCAACGCAGGATTGAAGCGGTCCAAAGCTAACACATCAAACACCGCAGAGGCAGACTTAGAATTCCATAACAGTCCTTGAGTTAGGGAATCTTTGGATGAGACGTTGGATTATGGCGTCCTGCATCCGATGAGAGCTTAAATCAAAGCGTTTCCAGGGCAACATCCTATATTAGTGGCAGAAACCTTTCAGGGCGCTCTGAGGACGCTCCTCTTTTGTCCTTGATTAAACACCCAGGAGGGACTCTGATGGGTTCGAGGCAGATTGGAAATTTTCTGCGTGAAATGTGCCAGCGTGTTTGAACTCGGCAGCATGACCAAAGAGGAGAGGGTGCCCGGCAGCCGAGGCGAGCACGGAGAGAATCGATTGAAAGCTTTCTGCATGTCTGATGAGGCAGGTCCCCGCTCTGGCGCTTTATTATTCCAGCGGGTAACCTGCTTGTGGAGACTTGGGGTTCTCCTTCTCCTCGGCATAGGTCTGTAGCAAGCAGCAGCCACGATCACATCTGTCAATAAACAAACCTGAGCGCGTCGGGGCCTGGTGTGAGCACGCCGGTGGGTCTGTTAGCCCAGCTCTGCGTCCTCGCTGCTAATCAGATGTGTCAGTTCGGCAGATGGCCGCTCGTCCTGCGACGATCCAGACTGCGCAGGGAAATCCCAGCCGCAGCCCCTACGCCCTCCTCGGCGGATAGACAGCGACATGACTCGGGAGAGGTCACGTGACCCAAAGAGGAGCTCTGTCCGAGCTGACGATGAGAAAAGTTTCAGACAGCAGCTGAAAGGTGCTGGTTGATCCAAGGAGCACACTGCTTTTGATTTATCTGCGTTCAGCATTGATCCAGCCTCACTGTTCTGCAGAAACAGGCTGCTGTCAGGCCTCTGCTGCTTCTATTTCATTTCCTGTCACTGCATTTATGAGGTTTTCATTTTCAGGACAGCTTTGGGCAGAGAAGAAAATGTAGCTCTTTGGCAGATTGGAACTGATTTGCTGACGTAAGGAGCTTGCTCTTTTGCAACGTCCTGAGCTGGTTCTGTCGGCTCTGTTACGTGAACAAAAAGAAATCGGTATAATCCGGCGGCATATTTTGCTAATGTGATTTCTGAAAAGGACAGTCATGTTGTGTTCAACACCTGAGCATTTGCGCTGGGAAAAACGTGCCAATGTAGGCGGAAGACAGTCAAAACAATGGTGACAGTGAAAAGCTGCAGTTTACTCAGCTAACGGGCGGGAATGAGCACCGCTGCGGCCGTAGACGAGTGGATCTGAGCAGCACTTAGTAAGCGACCTTTATAGGATTTCAATGAGCGCTAATCTGCCTGTGTGACCCAGTCACCCCCACATTAGGAAAGAGGCTCCGTCAGCAAGTTTGGCGTGGCTGTGAGGAGAACAAACACACACACACACACACACACCTGAAGAAGCAGCCGAGATCAATTGTTTCCTTAAAAACACAAGGAAGCTTGAAGCCACACCAACATCGGTGTGGCAGCTCCCACCAAAATCACCACACGTCTGCGGCTGCTCTTATTTCATCACTAGAGGTAAGGGGGGTGGGGGGGACTGATTGTGTGCCTAATCAGTGCAAATTTGTGTCAGAACAAGAGTGTTCAATAAACAGCAGACTTAAACACCACTTTGCTGTAGTACTGAAGGCATTATCATCCCCGAATAGAAGGCAAATAGAAGTAATTAGAGGTTAGATGGGAAAACTGATCCTCTTCTGGCGTCTCAGTTTTAACGTATCCCAGTAATAAACTGCACATTTACAGGAAACTACCAGCTGCCCTGCAGGAGCGAAGCAAAACAGTCCCACAGTACATCCCCATGACTCCAGTGTTTACCCCCCAAGCTCACCCCCACCCCCACATGGTGCCACTTCCCCTGTTATTCGGACTCTTCCGGGCCTGGAGACCGTTCTGGCCGACCTCCGACCTTCAGCAGGGGAGAGACGTGATCTGTGGCCAGGAGGCGCATTAGCAGCTGAGAGCCTGTGGGTTCTCCAGGCCAGAACGGGCTGAGTCAGGACATTCCAGAGATCCGCCGTTCGGGATTGGGTGACCGCAGGTCGTCATTCCTCTGAGGCTTCGGTATTTAGCAGGGAAAGAAAGCCGCACCAGAGCCACAGATCGCGCTGCTACTGGCGCGCTCCTCCCGACCTGTCAAATCCTGAGGTGTGACGTGCACGAGCAGCACCTCCTGCCTGTCAATGAGCGACACCTCGGAGGAGCGAGGTCAGATCTTGTCACTGCGATTACTGCAGCTGACATGTCAGACGCGGTCTCATTGTCCTTTAGGATCAGAAGAGAGCTCCAGTCTGTCGGGCTGTCTTAGCAGTCCTTCCACAGGTTGCCTTGGTAACCTATTACAGTCACCAAAAAAAAAAGCATTTACACTGCCCAAAAGGAGGGCCAGACGACATCTTATAATGAGCAGCCTGTGAATGGACTTCAGTGGGGGGGCTTCACCCCGGACCCCAGGAAGGCGGGAAAGCCTCGAACTCAGAGTAAAGAAGCTTTTCAGCATTAAAACACTGTAACTTGTTTAGTCCTAAAGTTGAATACACACTTTGCCATGCTCGGCTAATACCGCATATAGCAAATATGCTACATTTCAGCAGGAAACAAACTCATTAAGTGTGTAATCCACTTTTCAGTGGGTCAGGGTGCACGTCAGCAGACAGCAGCGTGTTTTCTGACTGTAGAGACAACTGGGACGCTAACTGCTGCTCAGATGCACTCTTAGGTCACCTGACATGGTATCAATAATCAATGATGAGCAAAAACAAGACTCAACAGGGAAAATAATTTGGGGCAATAACGGCTTTAATACTACGACTGTGCATTAGGAGAATTGAAAACTATTTTTTGCACAGCTTTAAGACCGGTTCACTCTGGGCAACAGGGGGCTGGAAGCTTCCCCATCCAAAAACCAGCATGGTTAGCCTGAGCAGTGGCGGTGTTCTTATCCAAACAGAGAGGCCTCGCTGCTCCAAACATGCAAACAGTCCCGATAGAACTCTGCTGCAGAGACTGGGACTGCATGGAAAACTGGAATTCCTTCAATCTGTTCCCGCAGATCATATAAACAGCATCTCTTACCGACTGGGACAAACAGCCACAGCAGAGCCTGTCTCTGGGGACGGAGGTTTCATAACCAAAGTCTCAGACTTGACTGCATAAGATGTGCTGAAAACCGGACGACTTGTCTGTTACCTGACACGTATGTGCTGACTAGAGCCTCTCGTGTCATCCAGGCTGGAGGGTAACCGTGCTGCCCTGAGCTATTTCCCCTAAGAGGAGTGCTAGAGTAACAATAGTTTTACAGGCGACACCACGTTATTGCTGCACAAGGACCATCCCTAACCTCCGCTGCAGGCGGACTGTCAAATCCGAACGGCCACTTTACATCTGAATTGATGGAAGCTGGGCTGTGGGATTCCTGCATAACAATGGAGACCTCCGCAGATAATCGCTGCCCTCTGCTTTCACCGCAACGCTCTACTCTATGTTCCCGAAGACACTTGTGCGCACACTTGTGATCTTGAATGGTGTATTAGCAGCTTAATCTCCTTCTCTCAGTCAGGAACACGCGTTTTAGGGGACGTGCCGACATGGCATCAACACATGTATGCTAACTGGAGCTTAGGTGGAACGGGGACAGGACCTGGTTGCTAGGAGAAGACGCACAATGCCATGGACTATTATTCTGGGTCGGCATTGTATTCTGAAGATTCGACAGAGGCCAGAGACAGGCCGAGTGACAAGAAGAAGATTGAGGAAGTGAGCAGGATGATTAGCAAAACCTGCTAGAAGTAACAGATATTCAGGAAAAGCTCCAATCTAGATAAAAAGGCATTTTAAATCTACCTCGTCCTCAAACTCCATGCATGGATAATTAGATATGAAAAGGTTGGCAATCAGCCTTTCATGTTGTATGATCTGCTGATCTGCTCTATAAATGATTCATCCTCGGCTGTTTTGGAGCCTATGTAATCAGATTAAAAGCCTCATATTCATGGCAAACTTCTTCTAGCTTCTCTTATAAATATATGATAAGTGCAGTTGTGTGAGGTGGAAGAGCGCTTGATTTCAAAGGTCAGAAGATGACTAGAGGGCTATGGCTAATTCTACTTGTCTGTGTTGCTGCCTGCACCTTCCAACCATCTCTGGACGCAGGGTGAAACAAGGCGAGGGGCTTTTCACAGACCCCCCCGCCCCCCGAGGCAGCACCACTGCCCTTCCTCTCTGGCCCCGGACCACGGCCAGCTCATTGTCTGGCTGCCGTGCGTGACATCGGCTCGCTGCAGAGATGATTTACCAGGGAACGCTTCCTCTGAGTGAAGGTCACTGTCGCTGCAGGAGCCGACTGTCTGTGACACTGGTTCAGGAGCGATGGGAGGGGTTTAAAAAGGGCAGATCGGGTGAAGAACATGAGCTTGTTGGATTATAATTATCTCTGGAATATGTATACCATAATAAGCTTCTGTTGAATGATGTTTTTGAGCTTGTCGCGTTGGAACAAATAGAATTTAAGCCGTGTGTGTGCCAAGCTAGCTTCTAAAGGTGTGCCATTTGACTGTTTCAGCATGTAAACCAGCCAGCAGTAAAGCTGCAGGTTTGTGTTTGATCAGCAGCAGGAGAGGCAGCAGTAGGCCCCAAACACGGTAAAAAACCCCACTAAAACCCAGTCTTCCTTATGGAGTCCCGGCATCAACTGATGCTAATAAAGCAGGGTTTCGGCTGTGGTGCCAAAAGTCGTGAGTGCAGGAAGCGGCGTGGCGAGAGATCAATGTTTAATGAACAGAACATTTAACCGTCACATGCACGAAGGCCAAAGAGCAGCAATTAGTGCTTCCAACTCCAGCCTCTGTGCTGGTAAAGCGTTAAATGATGTAGTAACGCTGAGGATTGGAGCAGAAAGACATAACCTGGCCTTTTCTCTGTCTTTCACATTTGACACAAAAGCACCCACTTCCAGATTATATCTTCTTCATTCATCTTAATTCATCACCTGGATACAGAAAAATTCCACATGATTAATGTTGGTTTTGATCCACCCTCGCGTCTGACAGTCTTCCACTAACTAACGTGCTGGAATGTGTTGGAACCATTAAAGTGTTAATAAAAGTGCACAAGAACACTGGCAGAAAACCAGGAGACACTGGTGAGGTACCAGCACTCCTGCCAGGAATGACAGCGCCCCCGTGGGATGTTTTTTAGTCTAGGTCAGGAACGGAGGCACAGGCGTCTTTACAGCTCATATTCAGCTGTGTAGGAGCGTGAGGGGGCGGGGCCTGAGACAAAGGTGCTGAGGTAGCCCTCTACACATCTACATTAAACCCCTGAATGGATCAAATAAACGTCACACTGTTCTAATCTGGTTCTCAGGTCTTTAACCCCTGAAGTCTGCGTTTACTGTGGGCAGCGCCGCTGCCTCCCACAGACAGGCTGTCTGGAAGCTGCTGGAACCTTGGACCAGAATAGCTCTGATAATGTATCTGTCATGGATGTGTGTCATCAGGACCAGGACCCCTGCGCCACGTGTGGGGAAAATGAAATGGCTGTGCTGCTTTATTTAAAGCTGTTTCCATGATGGCGTAACCATAAACATATCCTTCAACTCACGCCTGTCATGGCCGCCTCAGTAAGCCGCAGCAAGCAGCATCTAAACCCTCCGAGACATATCTGCTCGAGGGAAGAGAGAATGAGGGGAAAAAAGGATGTGAGAAAGAGCAGAGGAAGACGTGTGAAATGAGAGATCCAGCTGCAAACAGCACAAACTCTGCTTTCCCACATTTGGCGCCGGCTCCCAGGAGACGGTCAGTGGAACCTCCCGGACAGAGACCCGAAGGCCGTAAAGGGATGAGAACAGTCCTCAGCTCTGGACTTTCCCTGCGCTCCATCACCAGCACAGATGTGCACCATGACATAACAGTACATGTAATTTCCTGCAGATGAGAAACTCATCGCACACACTCAAGATGATAAATTAAAAAGGTGCGGCTTCGGTTTGATGCTGATTAGCTGTGATGGCGACACACGCGGTTCAGCGGAACCACGGTTACCGATTCATTCCAGTTCACGGTAGCGCTGTCGTCCATGTGTATAAGTACGAGCAAACCAACAATGAAGAACTTCTCGTTCTTAAGAAGAAAGGTCTTTGTTTTACACATTTTTTTTTACAAGGTACGAGGCTTTTTTTGATTAAGGATTGTCACACTACAACAGAAGACTGGAAACAAAACTGGTAATATACTCAGATAACACAAGACAGAAGAGTAGTAAGAGATTTATTTCAAAACAACAGCACCACTGAGGTCAAAGGTCACTGTGACAGCCATCAGCACTGATAAATCCTGGCACTTGCCATTTTTCGCCAACAAGAAAGGGCTCAAACGAGCCACTTCGGTGTGGCTGCTGATTAGGCCACTCGTGTTTTTTTTATCCCTCAAACATCTGCTGGGCTCCCTAATTGACTTTCTCTGTCCTCTCAGGACAATGGAGGCTGCTCCTTGACTTGTTTTTATGGCTTCCCCTCTACAAGTCCTTGGTTGATAATGCTTTGAAGGAGCCCTTAATAAGGACTGAGCAAACATAGCTTTGGGTTGAACACATGGAGAAGCCGTTCTCCAGCACATGGCTGTGTGCAGCAGCCCAAAGGAAGAAGAGATGTTCAGCTCACAACAGTTTCCAGTGGAAATAAAGCCTCTTGTGTTCTGTCACGAAGAACTTGGAGGTTTGCTTTACTTGATTTTCTCACAAAACTGCATTTGAACATGTTTTGGATCATAGTCTGTTGAAAAGGAAGCAGCAGACATCTCAACCAGAGTTGTTCTAAAATTCAGTTTCCTGCTTGGGGTGTGTGAACCGTAGTCTAGATGAAAGGGCTGCAACAGGAGGTGAGGTGAGCGGGCCTGATGAGTTCTCCTACACCTCCGGGGGTCGTCTGCATTGCTGACATACTCCAGGACAGTTAAGTGGTGGGATTATGGCCCAGCAGAGGTGATCAGCTGTTCTGAGGGTCAGGAGGTCTCCTTTCTGTCAATATTAACTCCCCCATTCAAACTTCTGCCTGCAAAAACAACCTTTTCTCTCTCTCTGTCTCTCTGCATGACACTCGCGCTGTCATCGCCGAGCCATCGGCGCGATGCCGGACGCACGCCTCTGCCGCCCGCTTCAATGGGCGGAAATTAGAAACAAAAAGCAGAGCGGCGGCGATAGGACATCTGGCTCCATCAGCTTCCACGCAAACAATGGGGGATCTCTGGGTGTTTAGCCTGCAGCTTCCTCCTGGAGCGCCACGCTAACAATGAGGCGCTATTATGGCTGAGCGGATCTGCCGTTTCCAGGACTGGGTTCTGGACGGGTCCAGGTGGAGGTGGACACATCTTCAGATGCTTTGGTGCTCATGGTTGCAGTTAGAGACGCATTTATCAAATCGGCAGCTGTGCATAAATTGCAAAAAAATCTGACAAGGCCCAAGGTTTGATGTCTTCAAAGACAAAACGGCAGCACCGGTTTTTCTGATTACATCCTTCCCCAGTGAGAAATCTGCACACGTGCAGCTGCACTGTTTATTTACATGAAAAAAGACAAGACAAGAGGTCTCTGTGGCCCTGGATAAAGATCCTGGATATTTATGACACACATTAGAGTCTTTCTGGGGACTTGTTTGGTAACGATAATCTGGCAGCGGCTGCTGCAGCAGCTTTAAATGCTTCTATTAAAACTGCTGCTGTGGAAAAACAAACAAAGGAGACAAAGAGAATCAAAGTGAGAGTCCCTGCAGGTCCTGGTGCCGTCACAGAAGCGTCTCTGGACACTGACACTCTCTGTCCTGTAATTGGGCCCAAGTCTGTCGCCCTCATGCTCAGAAGCGCCTGAGCTTCTGCACCAGGAGCGTTTCAGCAGCGCTGAGGTTTGCCACTAAAAAGCATCTATCAAACCGTCACAGCTCCATTTTCTGTCAGTGCTGAGGAGAAAAGCACCGGGCTGGAGCCAGTTCAAAACTACAGGGTTATACACACACACATGCACACAGAAAAAGACCGTGACCCGCTCACTCCTCCCCAAAGCCTGTATGCAAACGCTCTGGCTGGAAATAAACAGCCTTCAAAAGGAGAGAGTTTCGTGCCTCCGGAGCCAACACTTGGTTTTAGCCCCCCATGTTCTCCACATAATCCCTCGCAAATCCAACATCTCTGCGGCGCTCGCGAGTGGCAGAAATGTACACAAATTGTGCAGAACATGGAAAACAAAGAAGCTGTCGACCAGAAAGGCTAAAATTACATCTATTAGAGCTGTGTTGATGGTCAGGATGCATCTATCTACTCCTAGATAGGAATCCCAGCTGAAGCCCAAACCAAGCCAGCGGCCTCCTCCCTCTCACGGCCTGAGGGCCACACTTGTGTCACTCCTTGTGTGTAAGCAGTCGTCGATCAGCGGGAGCGTGTGATTCAGGCACTTCTGAGGAAAGGTCATTACCAGACCTGTGAAAACAAGAGGCCCTCTCAGTCTGGCTCCTCGCAGGACGGAGGCTGAGAGCCCAGCTGGGCGCTCTTCATTTGCGCCTCTCGGACAGCCCATCACCCATTCATCACAGAGCAGAGGTGGGGGGGCTCACGCAGTTTATCCACCCACGCTGAAAGCTGAGGAGAGCTGCTGAGCAGGTGAGGTCAGAACAGATTAATAGTCTGGGGGGAAACCTTCTCCGCTGCAGGAAATCACCCTCTCTCTGTCTCTACCCTCTCTCTATCGATCTGCCGGCTTCTTCATTTCCATCATTCGGGGCGACAGCAAAACGAAGTGAGAGGGAGATAAAAATGTTTTGGCACCACGCTGGCAGCGAGCCGCTCGAGCAGCAGCCCGTCGCCTGGTGATTGTGAGGAGTCGGGTAAAACGTGCCCTGACTGACAGAAGGCTTCAGATAAATGATGGATGGATGTGCAGCTCCGTCAGCTCCGTCTTGTTCCATTTACCATTTCTGGCACATTACAAGCCTGTCTCGTCTGAGAGTCTGTGGCCCCCTCACACTCCTTTAAATTTAAACTAAATCAGAGGGTTTTTATGGAGGCTGAACCCACGTCTGAACGTGGGTCTTAGTTGCGTCAGAGTCCTCTTACCTTGTTCGAGAAGGGGGGCTTGGCCAGATTGATGCCATCCCTGATGAGCTTATCCCTGATCATGATCTTCAGCTTCAGCTTGGGGTAGATCACCAGCTCCCTCCTGTTGCCCAGCGTCAGGTTCCTCTGCGCCCCCATGTAGCCTCCGTTCTGGCCGACCCGCTCGCTGTTGGGCTCCGTCCACGACTTGGAGCCCCGCAGCCGGGACTCGTACTGGTCCACCATGTGGCTGGTGTAGAGCTCCGCTGCCGGGGGCATCGGTTCCAGGGTGAAGTAGAGCCCGCTGGCCGTTTCCTGGGCTTCGTCTTTCAGCCTCTTCACCGCGTCGTGGATCCTCTGCCGGTGGTGAGGGATGAAGACGCCGATGGCATCCAGGTCGGGGTCTCCGATTTGCTTGCAGACCTCCAGGTCGTCATAGCCGTTGTCCACAAAAGACTCGACATACTGGGCGAGCTGAAGGGTTTTGAGCCACTCGTAGACGATGACAGGTCCGTTGCTTGTCATTTTGTCTGTTCCAGATCGGCTACAACTACAACCACAAACCGAGCAGACGCTTACTTTGCCGTCGGGCGTGTGGAGCGCATTCTGAGCTCGGTAAGCACCAACACAACTTGGACCTAATGACAAGAAAAGTAAGAATTGTGGGATTAAACCATGTTACTGCTGTCCAAAGCTTTGGTTGCCACCCGTGTTTTATGGGTCCCGAGTGTCTGATTATCCGCAGCACAGTAACACCTGTCAATATTTGCGCCCGTGGATCGTTCCGCTCTCACCTGACGCAGCTTTCCAAATCCCAAATGCAATTTTAAATCGATTTTCAGAGCCCAAGGCGCACACAGTTATACCAATTCGCGTCAATAAACAGCCAGAAGAGCAGTTGCTGTAAACTGCTGTCAGTCACGTCGCTGCCAGATTCGATTCTGTCCGTTACGCGCGGCAGCTGCCGCGTCCTCAAGCGATTTCACGGCGTCTCCTCCTTCCTGAAAGTCCTTTGAATGGCCAAACAAAAAGGCAACGCGCTCCGTGATTGCAGCCAGGGTATTTTACCGGGCCAACAAAGGAACATTAAAAGAACGCATACGTGTCCAAAAAGCTGGCTCTACGCGCTGTCCGGGTCTTCCAGCGGGCTCACCGCGCTGCAACTGCAGCCAAGACGCGACATGCTCGCCGCCGTTGCTGCTCCTCTACCGCTCACGCCCCCAACATTTCACTGTACTCAATTGAAAACAGTGATGCAAGCCGGCTCCTTCTCTCTCCAACTTGTCACGCCACCTCCGGGCAGGCTTGCAGCCACCTCTCCACACTTCACTTCAACCGAAAGCGCGCGTCAGCCTGTCGCGCAGCGTGATCTGTCATCCCCTGGGGTTGTGCCACATTTACATTCTCCCAAACATGTTCTCTTGTCCACTTTTCTCTCACACGCGCTCTCTCTCCCCTCTTATAACTCAGTCAGCAGTTCCACGGTTGGGGTTTTACGCGAGCGTGCGCCCTCTACCTGGAACCAGGGAAAGTGACGCGCTCCGTCACGGGCCGAGGCTGATGTGGGGAGACAGAGGTGCGGCTGTTTGGACTTGGAAACACTGATGAGTGGGTCCAAGCAATTGCGTGGAACTGCACATCCGGATGTTCGCGTCATTAAGAATCGGGCATCAAGCCGTCTCCAGAACAGAAATGGAGATATGCAGAAAAGAAAGACAGCAACACTTGTGGAAGTGAAACCTGCCTGCTCTGACTAAACTGATGCCCAGCGTTGAAGCATGCTTTTTCAAATGTGAGCTGACAGCTCGTTAGGGGTCGGCTACAATCACCATTTGGGCTCTGGGCTGGAAGCAATTTCCTCCGACCGTTATGACGAGCGGCGGGGCAGGAGAACAACCAGCTGGGGGGAGTGAGGAGGCATATCAAACAGCCTCCTCCAGAGCCGTGGCATCAGAATCATGCCAGACATGCATGTCAGAGAGCAGTCGGTGGGGATCTTTCACCTTTTTTTTAGTCCAAACAGACAGGAGTCAGCTGACACAGAACGCTGACATGTGTCTGCTGCTCCAGACTCATGACAGACTCCTTCTTCTCTCCCATTGCTTCTATAAACAGGTTTGACTGACAGGCTGAATAGACTCACGTGAGAAGATTGTAAAAACAATGCATGAGCCAACATACCAGCCAAAATTTTAATCAAGGTTTAATCAATCGATTCATATCGGCATGTGTGAAGGTAGCAGGAACCAGCGCAGCTTCTATGCTGTGTCCTTATGTAAAACTCAGGCAGCCCTATCGGTCAAGATTGTTTCTGGCAAAGACGCTGTGAGACTGGTGGAGAGCAGAGGATTGTGGGAAAAGAGCGGCAGATGGAACGAGGAGACCGCAGCTCACCGCGGTGGGAGCGCCGGCGCTGCCAGTCTAACTGTTTCCAGTCTGCTGCCCCGAGCCAAGGAGTGTGACCGGCGGGCACAGAGAGAGGCAGGGTTGGCCACCTAACACAAACCTCCTGTGGATCTGATGGAAATGAAGACCGCTGCCAGTAGTCCTAATTATGACTAAATTACTTATGTGATGCATTGCTGCAGCGCTGGTGCAACAGCTTCACATTCAGCGCAGCTTCCTAAAGCCAAGCTCTTCTGAGACAATAACAGAGTAGGAATTTATATTGACAGAAAAGGGCCAACCATGTCTATTCCAAGTGAGGAAGCCATTGCTTTTATTGTTAAGTGTAGCAGCTCTGCCCTGCAGCCCGAGGACTCCTGCCACATCAATAACGCCTCAATAACTGCCCCCTAACAAGACCTGAAAGAAACAGCCTGAAGCATCAGCGCTGCTAAATATGAACATGTGGTGCGGGGAGCGAATTAGCATCAGGCTAGTAAATATGGAGAGGATGGGATGATTTATGATTGAAAGAGTGTGACTGCAGCAGGTTGAAGGAAGACAGGCTCCAGCAGACACAGCTCTGAGGTTCCTGCGAGAGCAACCCAGCCAGCCAGACAATAGCAGCGCTGCTGACAGCCAGGCTCTCTCTATGCTAATGGCGTTGCTGCCTGTCTCTGTAGGGAAGGGTTTCAGAGAGCGGAGATGTGGTGGGGGAAATTTTTTGACTCTTCTGTTGCTCAAGACATCAATGTTGAACCTTTTAAGACCTCAATTTTGTAGCCCTTTGGAGCAGGGAATGGCCTCTGTTCACCTAGAACCTCTGCAGACGCCAGGAAGGTCACGAATGTTGGTTTCTAGGTCGAGCCTTTCTGTGGGTGGGCTCTTTGTCAGCCGCTGGGAGGTATGTAGACTCTTCTCCCGCTAACGCAGCCTTGGTGGATGTAGAATACACAAATAACATCTATGATGTGAATTAAACCAGGGACTGCTTGAGAAAGAAGATCAGAACACCACAGCAGCTAGCTGCATGTCAGGTTTTGGCTAATGCTAAAATTTATTACAAACCCTCCTCCGGAATAAGTACATTTTGTCAATTCTTCCCTCTGTTTTTCCACGAAAGAATTGAGGGGTTTGGCTTAAGACGACTCTGTGGGAAGAACTGGACCAAGCATTCTGGGAGCGAGCTGATGATTACCCCTGATTACAGTGTATCGGATTCTGCTTCATCAAGAATAGACGTCGTCGTCCAACATTCCTGGATGACAAGTTCCTCATTATGGGGAAACCAAACACTGAAACGAAGTTTTCAGATAAGTCCGAAACAGCAGAACCAGCAGTGTAATCAATATTAAGGAGAGGTCTATTGTTCAGTGATGAGCGTGACGGCCACAGTGGTTTAAAAGGAAGCTGGTCCTCTGGATTTTCAGGGCTGTGGGGCGTGTTTGGAACCTCTCCTCGTTTTCAGTGTAGACTCAAGGAAAAGAGCTGGCTCTGGCCCTTTTAATTACACAAGTCTGTCTGGCTGAGAACCTCAAGAGACCAGAGGTGAGGCGATCGTGTCAGGACCAGCTGTCGCTCGCTGGAAGCTCAATATCAACCTAAACATTCTTAGGCTCACAGGGATGGGGGGTGGGGGGTCAGGGTTAATGCAAGGATCACATGTCTAAGCGACTCAGGCCCCAACACCTGCCAATCATTAGGAAGATTGATGGCGCTAGATCGTTGTCTGTTCAGGAGAATTGATGGCGATAGGTGGTCATCCATTTGAATGTTCCCCCGAGACCAATAACCGAGGCGCTGTCGCCACCTCCAGTAGATGGACGGTCCTTTGCAGGGATCCTAAAGGGAAACGCTCGAGTCAGCTCCTGCTTCTGCAGCTTGGACCTCAGTCTTCTGCTTCTGCAGCACGCTGGTGCACACCTTAGCCTTTTGTTACTAAATCTGCATGGAACAGCAGGTCTGTTGGCTAACTGTGTGATTCCCTCATACATGATCATGAAGTGGCAGCAGGTATCAGCAGCCTGGGGCCAAGTGCAGAGTCAGTCATTAAAATCACAAACCAGCAGATAAAAACACTCCTCATCCTTCTTCATTTCTACAGAGCTAAAACACCAGGTGGTCCTGAAAACTGGAGTCTGAGACTATGAGGAGCATCTTTGCAAACAGAAGTCACAGCAAAACCAGAAACTGTTCCACAATTTGCACAAACCGAAGGAGGCAGAGTCGCTAAGCTGCAGCTTTGTCGTCTTAAGCGGTTATCATGGAAACCAGGGCTTCACCGGAGAGGGAATAATCTGCCAGCACGACTCCTGTTATTGCCTCCAGTGAGGTTTAATAAGACCCCGCTAACCTGTGACCTGACGCTGCTGTAGCACAGGCGGCTGTGGAAGAGGTCTGGTGGCTGATCGAGCAACAGTACGCCCCCAGAACGACCGCCTCCTTCCCCTGGTTGCGCACTGGGCAGAACCGGAGCATGTGTGATGAATATGGACGACCAAGCGCAGCTTAATAAGTGGATTTTTTTTATATAGGTCACTATTTTGACAAGGCCACTGGCAGTTTTGGAGAAGCCATATTCTACTGGGAGAAATGGGAAAATGTGGTTGGAAGATGTAGATTTAGCCTGTGGGACAAAGGTGTGAGACGCAGAAGCTTCACATGAGTTTGGGTTAAATCCCACCTTCCAGCTGTAATTAAAAGGATTATGAAGCGAGTTCAACATCTCCAGTCAGAGATAGACTGAAAACAAAGCCTGAGCACGTGTGAACGTCGCAAAGATCAAACACGTCACACAAATGCATGAAAGGCCAGTAAATGAGCAGAGTGAGAAGGTGCCACAGAGACTCGTGTCAGCGTCTGGTGAATGCTGAAGGGGAGGTGACACGCTGAGGATTAATGAACTGTCATGTGTTCAGAGGGAATCTTCTCCAACCCCCCACAGCAGCACGGAACGCCTGACTAATAGACGTTAGTTCTTTCTTCAGACAGACCTAATTTTCCCCCTTAACTAAAACACAACAAGAGGAAACAAATAAGGGAACAGACGAGTCGGACAGAACCAGAACCAGAACTGATGTAGTCAGCTGACGGGTGGAGCAACGTGAGGACACGTTTCTCCTCCGTCTGAGCTTTCACAGCCGGAGATGTTGAAGGGTTTTAGAGCAAATGGGTTATCGAGCGCAGGGTCGGTGGAGGCGGAGGAAGGGAGAAACGGGTCTATTTCTCGCCTGCAGCCGTTATGGGGAATCAGTCAGACCTGTGGATAAAGATTCCATCATAACTCAGATTTGCCAGAAAGAAACACATTGTCTCTCATATTGAGAGAAGTTCTTTGGTACAAACTTCCAACAGTGCTGAGGAACTTTTATCTGAACCAGTAAATGTAAAGCAGTGGAAAAGAAGCAGGCCACAGGAGACCGGTGGGAAGACTGCACACCCACACATCCCACCTTCACCAGTTTAGTTGAAGATCAGAGACAGGACAAGGTCACCACCATGTAAACAGAGCTACTTCCATCCCCCCAGCGTTCTAGGAGGACATGTTCCCCATGTCATACAGCCCTGCTGGCAATTTGATTTTGTCAAATCTTGTCAAATGTTAATTTTTTGGAAACAATCCAACAACTCGGGATTTTGAGAAAGTCAAAGCTCTCAGATTCATGGTGTCAAAGTTTGTTGCAGTGCAGTCTAGTCGTACCTGCATACCTGTTAGCATGCGTAGCTGGACCCTAGGAGTTTACTGGAGACTCATTAGGAAAGGCTGTTTTCTGGAAATTCAGGAATGATAACTTTGAGTAAAACACAGTAAACGCCTCACAGCGTGTCGGTTTGCTTCCAGTGCAGACAGCAGCCTCAACATCCTGAGCATCAACAAGGTCGCTCGCTCTGGGCAACATTTCACATTCCAGATAACAAAAGTAATTTTCCTTTCAGAAATATTGGGAGCTATTTTCGTGCTGGCTGTTTCTTCCCCCTCGGCCTGGGTGATGTTTAAAAGCTGTCCAGTTCCAGATGTCATGTAGCCTTCAGCTCTGTCCCCCAAGAACGGCTCCTGTGGAAACTGGCTACCTGCTGGGACGCCGTCCATCGCTCTAGCAGTTAACGGCTAGCTGGGGTTTTAGCTGCTGTTAAAATTTCAGAGCTTTTGGGATGAGATGTGGCGGCTCGTTATGCAACAATGAGAGGCCGCTGACGGTGAGGCCATTACGGCTAAGTACGCAGCGCTTTTTAATGGCAGGGCTAATGCGGACGTAGGCAGAGCTGGAGAACAAACTAAAACGTGTCGCAAAATGTCAACAGAGCACTTTCAGAGTTTTTAAACCCTGAAAAGGTAAAAAAATCTCAAGGTTAATAGTGGGTTTGTGGTTTTCTGTAGGAATCTGTTGTTTGAAACATTGTTTGAGATGATATACGCTGTGGTCATCCTCTCAGGCTGATGGCCATGATTAAACATCTTTGAATCAGTCACGCACTTTGGTCACTCACCCTGGAGAGGCGACTGCAGCACACGGGGCTTCACGCATGTGGAGATGGATAAGATATGCAGAGTCACGAGGGAGGAGATCCTCGCTGCTCTGGGACATAAGAAACAGAAAATGGACGTGTTTGACAGGGTTAGGGGGAATGAACTAAATCCTGAGAGCAAACACAGACAGTGCCATCAGCAGAATCTGAGAAATGATAAAAATGAATAAATAATTATTGAAAAAACTCTTTAAATATTTAAACAGCAACACATATATTCACCGTTTCATCATCAGCGGGTGACATGTGCGGACTTGGGTAATAAATTCAACAGGAGCAGGATGTTTTTCAGTCTCAAGAGTGACAGCTATCTGATCAAATGTGCTCAGACTGAAAGCTGACAGTGGGTATTTTGAGGATTTGGCTTTTTATTACTTGGCTGCACATTGCCACTGGTTGCCGCGGCACAGCTGTCACACGCCGTGAGTACGACATTTCCCGTTGAACTATGGTAGGCAAATATAAATAAACACAGCTTAAAACTCAGAAGGTCATTTTCATGCTGAAGACACTGCTGACATGTAGTGCAATTGCCATTTTACTGCTGGTGAGGAATAAATGAAAAAATTTAAATAAAATATTAAAAAAATACCTTCAGTCTGCCACAAAGGAGGTTGGATGCGCTGCCGTTCTCAAAATAATCATGGCCAATTTGTTTTTGACATCTGTTCAGTAATCTCCCTCCATGTGGAACCAAAAGGGGCTTTTATGTGAGCCAGTCTGAGGGAACACTTCAACGCGCAGCTGCTGAGATTGTAAAGAGAACAGCCAATTTCATTTGAATCTAGGCTGCCCCCCTGAAAACATGTAAAAAGAAAAAAAAAAGAGAAATACACACTTGTGTGAATGGGTGCTATATGAATTCCAGCGAGATCAAAGCTCTTGATGTGATTGAAGAGTCTTCCTTTTCGTGGCAGCAATCTTTGGAATAAAAGGAACACAACAAACAAACAAGTGGTTGGTGCAGCTTGCACAGACAGTAACGCTAACGTGAGATGTCTAGCATCCGCTACATCAACTTGTGCTCCTGACACAACAGAAGAGCCCAGCGTCCCGCCATGGGGGACGACAGACCCCGGGAAGCTCTGAAGGCCTGGCGCAGAAGAAAGGCCAGTCCCAGTCAGCAGCTGAGGACTCTCTGATCCTCCTCTCTGGCCCTGTTGTTGGGCTGTGGTAGGACGGTTCATTAGCTCCATGAATAATGCATCTGTTTAGATCTCATTTGCTCATTTTGGATTCTTTTTCTTTCGCGATGCTTCGGGCTGTTTGAACGGTCACAGTGCTGATTTCAGGAGACATCGCTCAGTGTTTCTCCTCATTAAGACGACTCCGTTTCAATAGAAACCTGCTCCAAAATGTGCACCAGCAGCTGAAGGCGGCAGAAATTATTGTCCTCCATGACTGTGGGGAGAGAGGTCATCGTTCAAACGCTGTCATAGCAAACGCGGTTGAGCCTGAACGTGGGAGGACTCGTCAGGTGAAGAGATTCTGTGTGGGACTGGAACCTCTGAGCTTCCACAGGAAGGCTGGCAGCACAACGCATGACTCTTCCTCTCCCCGGTTTGCCATGTTCCATCTCATCTTTGTGGGCTGCTGCTCCGACAGACCCCCGGCTGGGGGGCCCCTGTGTCTGTCCCAAACAGAGCCCAGCAGAAGCGAGAGATGCCCAGGATCCTGTCAGGACGCAGCGCAGCGCCACTGATCATCAAACACACTGGCTGATGACAGCTCTTGAAAGACCTCTGAGTCACACCCGCAGCTGCAATTTAGACGGCACCTGGAGCAGCGAGCAGAGCTCATGTCTGTGTGGCGGAATTAATGAAACGTCTCTGGTTTCAGTTTGTTGCCGCAATCATAAAATAATTAGCATTTCATTTCACATTTTCTCTTTCGATACTTCCAAATAAACACAACACGGCTCAGTGCGTACAATTACGCATGAGAGGGGAAAACATTGACTCTGGAAACATCAGTGCATGCAGTTATCAGCTAACCCTAGTTAAGGATGATGGGGTTACATTTGGTTTTCTCCTCAACTCCATCTCTCCCTTCATTTCGTGTAAACAGGGCAGATTGTGGTTTTCCACCATTCTCTTCTGTCCATCAGTGCCAGCCTGAGCGGAGCATGGCTGGGCCTGCACTTTAAAGGAATAAAGTCTGAAGGTCCTGAAATGCCAGGTTAAATATCAAAATATCACGCGTCGCTCCTCACACAAGCAGACGCTAGCCCCAAATCAGGCGGAGCCGAGGAAGATGAGACGGGACCTGATTTGAATACATCCTGCATGTGTAAATGTGTTCTCTGAGGAATGCTTCAGATTAGACACACTCCGTGCATGCTCTTAAGGTGAGGCGTTGCGCTCATGCAGAAGCAGCAGCTAATCCAGCCTTTATGAGGTCCTGCTGTTTCCCCAGTAACGTGTTCAGGAGAGCTGTGATGGAGTCACGGTTATTGTGCGCTCCAATCTCACAGGTACGAAGGAGCACAGCAGAGGGGACGATGAAGAATACTGGGGGGAGGAAAAGGAATGAGATGCTGCCACTGAATAGGAAGAAGAAATTAGGTAAAGATGAGATGTGAGTGTGATGTCAGGAGGGCGCTTCAGTAAACCTGCACATAACATTCCGCTCACAGATCCAGAATCAGCATTTCCTCCAGACCAGTCCAGAGCAAAAAGCCAGTCAGAAGGAAACAATGGCATCACGGCCTCCCTGTCCTGTAGCAGACCAGTGGTTTCACACCAACACCTGCTGACTCCTGAGTGGTGAGTGGCATGTGGGCCTGTTTCAGAGGTAGGCCACATGTGCCAAGACGGCAAAGGTCCAGCAGCTCCTCACACCGGAATGACCACTCCCAGTTTGAGGTAACAGCCACACACACCAGGAATTAATTGGGATGTATGTGGGACTGAAGGTAGTTTGGGCTGTTTGAGTGTCCTCACTGAGGACTTCAGACAGGGATAGATGGATTTATTAGATTTAGCAAACTGCTGAGGATCTAGGATCATTTTAGCATTTATCCAAGGACCAGTTCAAAAAGGTTCTTTGTTGCTCCCTTCGCTCATCTTTTAGAGTCATTTCCCTTTATGCTCACTGTGCTTCTACATTAAATCTGTCTTCACCCTGAGGCTCATAATTACTACATTAGTGCTGATAATGGACTATTGATCTTAATGAATTACTCATTTTGTGCCCACACCTGCTGAGAAAGGAGACCGGAGGGGTAAAAAAAAGCCCCGTTAATTTCTCCATGCAGGAAAGAGCTGGAGCGTTCGCTGGTGTCTAAATGATAAATGGCCGATGGTGTGAAGCAGCGAGCGTAAGCAGAGACCTCTGATCCACCAGGCATGTGATTAACATGAGGCACAAGTGGGTTAGCCAGTAGCTGCCTGGGTGAAACGGTAAAAAGTCCTCAAAGTGGTTAACGGATGTGTGTTCAGGCCACTGACCCAAGGGGAAGACCAAAGGTCACCGCAGGATAACAGAGCTAATTTCACTTGTTCAAGCTACACCAAATTAAAAAGGAGCTCTTTAAGTATACATGTGCATAAAATATGTAGCAGCATGATGCTAATAATGTTGTGAATAATGATGAGCAGAAAACTCAGGAATTTCTGCTCAATAAGGAAACTGCTTAAGAGCAAAGAGGACATGGGAAGAAATCTGTTTCTGCCAAAGCAGCAGAAGGTTTCTACTTGTCTGGACACATTCCTCAGGTGTCCCACCCCATCCTTATTATTATTAGGAGTGTGTGCGTGGGTGTGGGTATGTAAACTATGTCAGGGAACAGCAGGCTGAGTGCTTCAGCTGTCTGGCCTGACGTGCCAAGTTTGAAAATAGATCAGTGACGATCTGGGGGGAACTGTGCAGAAACCAGGGGATAATTGTAAGCTAGCGGCTGATTTAGCTCTTACTTCAGCAGGACCTCCCAGAGCTCAGCCTGGTATCAAAAGCAAGACCAGAAGGCACATCTTCATCTACCTAATGGTGTGTGGGAAACCTCTGATATCACATCATACAACAGAAACCGGCTGAGCTAGAAGCCTCCAAAAAGCCCCAACTAAGACCCCACCTCGGCCAACGCCTAAACTTAAGCAAAATATGAACCAATATTAGGATGGAACTGAGATAAAACCAATTTTCTTTAGAAATTCCAGACAAATGGCACCTGTTTACCTCATCGCCATGGGAACAATCAACACGTTGAAATCTGCATTCTTCTAGTCTGTCTCCACATTAACCAGCTTCAGTTAGCACACTTTCATCTACCAGGGGCTGCTTTGATCAAAGCTCATAGTTCACAGCCAGAAATCTGAAAGCGACAGCCTCTGTGTGTGTGTGTGTGTGTGTGTGTAGGCAGACGAAACGCAGGCACTGACCTCCTCCCCAGCAGAGACCGCACAGCTCACCCTGCTGTCACCCCTCTGTGTTCAGCTCTCGGAGATAAACGTCTCCTGGCAGCGTGGAACTCTAATGAGAACATGCAAGCACATTCAGGGGAGCATTAGGAACACTCGCTCTCACACTTACAGTTTCAGGTGTCGGAAAGTTCACACGGTTCAAAACAGTCAAACTAAGAGAGAAACAAATGAAAAAGGGAAGCATGAGCGATGAACATGCAACAGTATGTCAGTTATTACAGTCTAAAGCCATGCACGCTGCTAGCCAGTGTGTGTGTGTGTGTGTGTGCATAAAGAGGTTCTCTCTAGAGCTGACAGGACGCAGCTGCCCATTAAGGCCCCACTTACTGCAGCCTCCCCTCAGACTAGTCCGCCATCAGCAGTGGTTCCTGCATTCATGAGCCCAAAAACACACACGCGCCATCCAGCACTATCCAGCTAATCGGTCCTTAAACAGTCATTCGTCACCTCCTTCAGCCACCTCGTCCTGATGTGTGAGTCTTGCGAGCACATCTGTAATTCCAGCCGTGGCTGTTTCATTAGCTGACTGAATTAGCCCGACCATTTGTTCCAGTTTGCCACTGGGAGCCAAACACTTGACACAAATGGAGAGAAAAGAGGGCTCTGAAGAGATCTCCTGGATTGGAGCTGGCAGCTCTGACCTGAGCATCTGGCGCCCACAAGCGTGAGGCTGTTACTCTAAACTGAAGCTGACTGGCAGACTGCGTACGCCAATGACATGACGAAGCCATCGTCCTGGAGACACAGTACCTGGGCTAGCCATGGGGTCCAGCCTGGCTCAGCTGACGCATGCGTCCAGCAGGACATGTTGCGTTGCTGAGGGAGATGCCTGGTCCATCCAGCACTTTATTTTAGCACTTTGAAGGATTGCGGCAAAAACAACAATCACCCATTTAGCCTTTTTGAAGCACACGCATGTCCGTCCAGCGCTGGTGGTCATATCAGTGAAATCAGAGGTCCTAATGATGGGCTCTGCAGCTCGTCCATCACAGCTGAGCGTTTAAAGCCAGAGCGTGAACATGCAGCCGTCACTCAAAGCTGGCGCACTGTTGAGGGCACGGCTGACCGTTTGTGTTCACGCCGCCCCTCGTTAATGAACTGACGCCCCTTCTGGGGTAAAGGGTCAGGGGTGGGGGCTTATTTTGGTCCCGACTGTGAAATGATCTGGTTCAAGTTTGTGACAATCAGATTCAAGTTACTGGGACACACAAAGATCCTTTGTAACACAAATGCAACTTGTTTTCCCTGAGGGGCAAGTGGAGCCTGTTCAGTCTGCAGGAGAAGCAACCAGCCGGAGCTCTGAGCTCTCTATCTATTAATCGCATCATTTGGGTGATATGGTCGCCTGCGAGTTTGAAAATTGTTTTCCCATCGTTCATATAGGCAGCAACACACATCTCCATGGAAACGGTAACAATGTCACCTCCAGGTTCAGGAAATGCACCTTTATCTGATGAGGTCGCCAGTCGATCTGCTCCAGCAGAGGTATTTAATATCTCAGCGCCGCTTTCTTCCAGCTCATCCATTTGGATTCATGTGTCGCAGTAATGCAGTGTGTTTGTGTGTGTGTTTCAGCCCCCGTTAGCCACGTGGTTCCAGGAGCTGTTTTTAGCTTCTGAAGTGGGAACGCTGTTGAAACGATGACCATTTTTTGGCTGTGAGGCTTTTAGTCGTGTGGAATGTAACGAGGAGCACCTCCTGCTGTGAAACACTCAGACGTACAGTAACACACACATCCATCAGTCTGTTGTTTTTTTTACACCAACCATAACGTGTGTTAGCGCTGGGTTGCTGTATTTATGGCTCTACATCTAATTCCTCTGGTTTCTGAGCTCCTCTGTGTTTCCGACAGCTGCCGGGGCCACAGGCTCTGAGCGGAGGAATAAATTCTGCGCTTATCAGTCAAAAGGGATTGTAAGTCAGACTGGTTCCAGCGCTGCATACAAAGAGGAATGCTGATAAGACCGACCAAAGTGAAAGTGCCACATCTGAACTGAGAGTAGACGGATTTTCATTTCCTATTAAAGACAAACATTAAATCACGTTTAAACATCGATGGAAACACTGAAGAGCAGCATTGCTTCTGAGAGGAGTAGAAATACTCCACAAGAATATTTAGAAACGGTTGACAGCATTCAGCGCGGATACAGAACCGTGGGCCAAAGCTGCAGACAGGTTCATAAATCCTGCTCCAATCAGCACGGTGCTAAATGTGCCATCCAAACTCCTCAGCGCCTGTGCTAATGCTACACACTCAGCTGTCAGATTAAGGCTCATTTCCTCCCAGCAGGAGCTTCAATTACCAGTGATTTAAACCCGGCTCTGCAGCCTCCTTTACAGCGAACCAGGCACAGCGAGCAGGTTCCAGTTTGGCCACTCGGAACATAGTAAAACCAAAACTGTGACGCCTCACACAGACGTCAGGGCCTCCACCCCCTGCTGGGCATCAAACAGTGATCTGAACCCTCTCGGAAGGGCCCAGCGGAGACCACAGAGCAGCGCTAAACATGCTGGAGGTGCTACATCAGCTCCAGGATGGCCCAGCTGAAGCCCTGCAGACATGCGGGAAACGGAGGGATGTTGGCTGTCCTTTTCTTCCCAGAGAGGACAGATGGCACCAGATTCCCACCATAAATCAACAGCAGCCTTTGCTGCTGCTGCTGGGCTGGTTGGTGATGCTTGTGTCACAGGTTGCCAGGGGTTACACACACAGGCCCCGCCCCTGCCTGGAGCAGCAGGTTATGGGTTTTTTTAATTACTTTGAAAAATGGCGCACGTGGGCTGGAGTGCGTCAGGGAGTGCGCCGCCACCAAAGCTACATCACTCTAATTGGCTCTAATACGCCACCGTGTTGCTTCATGGTTCAGCGGAGACGCCTCTGAAAATCAATACGGCAGCAGCGGCACAGAAAAATGTTGCATCCAATAAGCAGCTCGACAGCTCCGACATTTCAGCGTACGGCGGCGGCGGGAGCGGTAATCTGAGCTGAGTGAAGGGATAGAAAGAACGGAGAGGAAGAGAGGAGGGCAAGTGATGATGCTGCAGGTGACCTGCACCTGAGGTGACCGTTCAACTGTTGGGCACACACTCTTCATGAGCGACGTCTTCCTCTGGATCTGAGGTCCAAGGACGCGGAGGAACATTTGGAGCCGTGAGACAGGAATCACTGCCGCTGCCCTGGTCAGAATGGACGGGCAGTGGGGACCCCTCTTCCTCTGTGTTACAGACGTCCTCTCAAACAGCAACTGTTTCCGTGTGTGTGTGTGCTACCGCTTTTTCTGTGGCCGGGAAACAGCTTCCGTAACCATGACCACAGGGGATGAGAAGCCATGTACCACTGGGCTGGATTCAGGCCGCGGCTACAAAATAGAGCTCAGCCACCTTATCACAGCATTACAGCTGCTGGTACTGGAGACAGACTGTGTGTGTGTGTGTGTGTGTGTGTGTGTGTGTGTGTGTGTGTGTGTGTGTGTATGTGTGTGTGTGTGTGTGTTTTGTAGGGGTATTAGTTTGTATTAACTAGGGTTTACAACTGGTAAAGGCCAATGAGGTTAAATGGAGACCAACAAGTAGAGGATGGGGCTGCTGAAACAAGTGCTAGCATGTAATGTTTATTATTTTGACTTGACTGCAGCAGAAATACAACACGAAGCCACAACTTCCTCCATATGTTGTCACTCTTCCCCCACAGAAGGCTCAGGGCAGGATTTAACCAGTCAGTCACAACAGAGGACAGATCTGGAGGCGGGAGGAAACACAGGCAGCATCAAAGCTTTCCCCTGGGCTGGTGGCTACTGGAGCCTGGCCCCAGCGGCCCCAGTTCCTGTTTGCCTTCAGCACAAACACTCCTGTCTTTGTGTCTTTGTGTGTGTGTGTGTGTGTGTGTGTGTGTGTCTGTGTGTGTGTGTGTGTGTGTAAGAGAGAAACACTGGCTGGAAATACACTAGCAAAGTGACTGTAGTATGACTATTTCAGTCATACTAGAGGCTAAGTAGAAAAAGAGGAGAGAGAGAGAGAGAGAGAGAGAGAGAGAGAGAGAGAGAGAGAGAAGGAGCATGATGTAATTGCTGCTACGACAACCACGGAGTTACCAGTAATCTGACATGTGTCATCTGAGCATGATGGCGTGAGCCTCCATGTAGAAGCATCACTGAGCCACCGTTTACCAGGATAAAAAAAGTCTAAGCTATTTATTCTGCTGCTTCCTGCACAATCCTGCCTTCCGAGATAGAAAAGAAAAATAAGTCCTGAGTGCTTCTGAGGAGAAGAGTTGGGGACAGCAGAGACGGCGCCTCAGAAGACCTGACAGATGATGTCAAGGTCAGTCTGCTGCTCAGACTCCGTCTGTCTGCTGCTGCCTGGAGAGGAGCGTCGGAGAGGAACGTTGGAGAGGAACGTCGGAGAAAAAAGCCATCAGGGTGCCGCTGCTGCAGCAGCGACCGCCGGTGTGGAGCAGAACTGGCCCACACACACACACCACTTCCCATGACTGTGATGTCAACTTTCAGAGCTGTGACTGAGCGACGTCTAAACACAGAACCCTTAGCTGTGTGTCAGGGCGCCGCCAGGGCTCCATATTAGGCAGCTCTTTCTGCTGGGGGCTGCTAGAAGTTGAGTGTTTTCTCTGGTTATTGTCTGGCTCTGGCCCAGACTCTGCTGTAGATCTGCTGATGACGGCTGCGTCTTCGCTTTTATTCGCGTTGAACTTTTCAACCTGCCGTTTGCTCCGGATGCTGGTTCTATTCTGCTGGCTGGTAACCTTTAACTGATCTGCCTTTGGAGAGAGGCTAAAAGGTTCTGATGTGGGGGGGCGGGGGCTTATCTGGCTGACCTCAGCAGGATGTGAGAGGACAAGACAGCCCCTGGCTACGACCCCGGACCAGCAAACAGGCCCCAAACATGAGCTCAGACTTTAGACGAGTCAGACTTTGACCACTTTTAGGAAAGAAAGCAGGAGAGTCCGACACGCTAGCGCCAAACTAGCAACTTCGTCTCATCTCTGCACAGGAGGTGTTGATGTCTCTGTGCTTCCACCTGATCCAGTAACACCCAGTAAAACCAGGAAGGTCTGATGGTTGGTGTCTGAGCTTTCCTGCCGCTTCCAGGGGGAGACGGCGTCTAATGGCCAACCTAATCCGAGCTAATTAAATGCCGATTTATTAATCTGAGCTCAGAGGAGACGGCAGAGTTAAGGAGTCAGAACGAGCAGACGGAGGATCGCAGTGGAAAACACGACTAGATGGAAGGGGACTTTGGTGCCGTTAGGATGCCGGATCTGATCTGGTGAGTTCAGGTCTCCATGCTGGAGCCCAGCAGGGTGGCGTCAGGGTTTAGGGGTGGTGGGGACGGGTAGGGTTAGTGTAGGCAGCATGTTTTATTTCCGTTTCCCTCACAAAGACAAACATGAGGGTGAATAGGTGGAAATGATAAACTGGGCAGCAAACAACCTTAATTTACAGAGGATTTATCATCCTCTTCAGCTCTTTAGCATCAACTTAGAACTATTTAGCAACCAGTAGCAGCAGCTGCTCATGTGTGAGCGTGCATACGCAAAAAGGGTTTCTTTTCCACACAACTGCAGCCACAAAGGTGGACAACAGCAGGGACGCTTCCAGAGAACAAACTACAAGCTCTTTTTGTTCTGATCCAGGTCGGAGTGAGAGCTCTCGCTGACACAGGCAGAGAAAGAAGGCGGCAGTCAAAAGAAACGCTCTCCTGGTGGGGCATCACACCGCGTGGGTGATAGCTGAGCTGTGATAAGAGCTGGGCGTTTGGACGGCACCCAAGAACAGATGAATCACTCTCAGAAATCGATCCTCTCTCAGGAGCACCAAGAGCTGCGGCTGCAGGGGAGCAGAGGGCACCCAGGTGGATCTGGCTCCCGCAGCTTTGCACCCATGACTGAGCGTTGCCTCCGAGAGGGAACCCATGTGGGCGGGGCCTTCTGCGGGTGGGGGTCAGCGCTGCTGTGCTACACATGCTGGTGCGTGTCCACACCACCGAGTCATGGCCATGGAGCAGAAGGAGGGGCGGGGTTCCATCTTTGGTGTCCGCCTGTACCTCCTTAACCTGTTTTTTTAAGATGCGCTCGTGTCCTCGATGTATTTTACCTTCCTCTTTAGTCCGCGAGAGGAAAGTTTGCCCCTAGCCAAATCATATAGGCTACTCAAATCCACCAAATCTGTGTTCAGTTCTTTTTAATCCTCATAATTCCAAATTAACTGTGGATTTTTGCTCTACTTCACATGGCATCAGCGGCGCGGCGCCCCAACCTTCTCCTCAAGGTGACAGGTGATGGCTGCTGGGTTACAGCTCATCTCGCCTGAAACCACCGTCCCCTGAATGCAGCACACCAGCAAAAAGCTCCAGCCGCAGGCAGAAAAACACCCCCTCATGCTGTCAGCGGCGTTAGCTCCCACCCACAGACCCTCCTAATCCTGCTCATTCTTCTCTCTCATGTCCCTGAAACTGCCAAATCAAATATGTATCAGAGTCACAAAGACAAGAAAAAACTTGCCAACTGTTTTTTTAGTCAGAGAAAAAGCTGGAGGTGTGTTGACGTGAGAGAACGTCTTTATTCCATGAGAGGAAACGAGTGGATGTGGAAACACAACTTTCAGAGCTGCATCATTTCTAACACGGTTGTTTAAAAACACGCATGAGCAAGCTGCAATAACACGTGTTGCGTAATGGAAGGAGGCGTTGGTGTGTCGGTGCAGCCCAGCGTGAGTCTGCTTTCAGAAGGCTTCTGCTTTGGGTCCGCTCTGCTCAAACAGCCCAGCGCAGATTATTAAAGTTACTCATCCAACAATAAAGAAGAGCTCTTTGCTGATAGCCTGCTAGCCTACTAGCCTGACTGTCTTGATTCCACCGCTCACTGTGGTTTTTCTGCAGAACCAAAGTCCAGTGGAAACATTGCAGCCTTCTAACCCTAACGCATCACGGAGACAGAACCTGCCCAGTTTACCGCCTGGTCATCAGCCTTCACGATGGAGCCAAACTGGGACCATTACCATGCCAACAGTCCTCAATCCTGCTGCAGTTTGGCCGGAGCGTTGAGGCCTCAGACGCGAGCGTGGCGTCGAAAACACATGAGGTTTGGCTGCGTGGCTCAAACCAAACCTGCTGACTCCTCCACTGCTGGTTTTTGTGGTTCCAGCTCCGGTCGCGAGGAGTCTGTGATCTGACTGCTGCCGTTACCGTGGCGAGATTGGATGCTGCCTGAGGGTACATGGGAAACGGTGGACCCTGGATCAGCTCAGGGAGCAGTTGGAACGAGGAGGAGGCAAGCCTGCAACCGCAGCCAAGCAGGCTGCAAAGAGGGATGGTTCGGGAAGACGTGTAGGTCTGCACTGAGGTTCCTCCAAGCTGTTTGCTAACAGCGGTTCTGTTCCACAACTTCAGCGTTGTTTCGAGGACTGTGCTCAGATCCTCCGAAGACTGTCTGCAGCTGCTCTTCCTTGTTAACTTCCTGTTGTCCACATGCACGTCCTGTTGTCCACGTCACTAAGATGCGGCGTCTTAGGCATCTTGATCTAAACTGCATCCTGCTGCTCAACTGCTACTCATCATTCGCTAAAATGCTACAGCACAAATAAATGATTCAATCACCCCAAAAGCTAATCCTAGCCTGGCCGATGAAGGCCCCCACTGTTAGGAACCACATCTAGATGACGTTTGCCTTTATTTTACCTCACTAGTGTAAATCCTTACTGCTTCACAGCAGGAAGTCATCCGCACTAATGAGAGTGGTATAAACAAGCTGGAAACAGAACATTTGCCTCTCGCCTCCTCATCACCACCATGCCGCTTCACCAATTTTATAAACGCTTCCTCAATTGTTCACGCGGTTCAGGCGGGAAATTAGCAGGAGGAATGGTAGGATGATGTCTCCTCCGTCTCAGGCGTCGCGTGTCCCCGATACCGCGTCTCTAATTGACAATCACCATCACGGCGCCACAGCTCCACCCGGCCTCGCTGTTGGGCCCAGCTGCGTTCATTAAGACGTTTTCTCTAATTGCTCTGATTACCGTGAGCTCTGCAACAGAAGCAGCAGCGCTAATAAGAAAATCTGCACGGACCGGACGCCATGTGACTCCACCCACTCGAGCCATTAGTGGGAAACCAAGGTGGTGCTAAACAAACCAGACTGGCTGATGAAGCAGAAGACAGAAGGTTCCCCACCCGACCATGAGGGCCCATTTCAGTAGGGATATCTGCTGCCCCTGTCTGTCATCTTTAGTTTTATGATGACGTGAGTACAGACAGCTTTTTTTAAAGCACAAAACAAAATCAGTTAAATCTGGACCTTCAACAGTCAGTCTTCTGCAGTCATTTGCAGGTAATGAGGTTCAGACGTTACAAGGTGCCAATGACCCTGAGGCAGAGCAGCGTCCAGAGCAAAGGCGGCAGCTTCAGCCAGATGGATCACAAGCAGGCTAGCCCAGCTAGCATAGAAGGCTAAGGAAGTGCAGAACTTTCTACATCTGGTTTAATAAAGCTGCCATTTCTGAGGAGGTGAAGGTGAACATCCCAGTTCTGGATAATTCCGTCTGATTCTCCCCTGACGAGACAATTGTGCTACATTACAATGTGACAATAATGGCAGCTGGTGCCACGTTTGTGTCTCCGATCGGCGGGATGATTCCATTAGCGTGTTTGGTGACATCAGTGGGCAATACAATCGTTTCTCCATCAGAGAACTACACAAAAACAGCCTTTGTGCTCGGATGAAGACAGCCGATGTTCTGCGCGCTCAGCCGCCACGTGCTGCCCACCCGGAGGCGTGCGTGCGTGTTCATGCATTCACACTCGGTTAAACAGCCGTGCTGGTGTTGGAGGAAGGAACCCAGAGGCTGAGACATCAGCACGTTAGCAACAACTACAGGCTAACGTTGCTGCTTCTGTCGACCCAGCAGATCCTGGGAGCCTCTGGAGGAAGCCAAGGATGCTGACGCTTAAGACAGCTAACAATCAAAAAAAGAAGCACTGTGGGAGGTGTTTGTGGTACCGTCCAACCACTGATGCACTGGTGGGTCAAACCTGTGTCTGATGTCCAAGTGAGTCTGTAACCGTGACCAGAGTCGGCTCAAATGATGAGAACCTCGCAGCAGGAGCCGTCTGATGATCACTGGGCTCCTCCTCAGAGACGAGCCGTCCGCAACCCAACTCGTCCCCGTGGCGACGATGTCACCGGCGGCCTCTGCTCAAATCTGCTTTGCCAGTTCGTTGCCTTGGAAACACCAGCCGCTGCCGGGCTGCTTTTGAACATTCCAGGATGAGGCGCCGGCATCTCCAAATTCCAGAGAGGGAAGATCTTCAAAGAGCAGAGACCTAAATTATAGAGATCTGCTCGTTACGCTAGGTTTGCTGGATGAGAAAGACGCTCTGGTTGCCTGGGGGGGGGGACACTCCAGCTGGGTTCTGGTTCCAGTCCTTCCACATTCAGGAGGATCTGCCACCAAACGGTCAAGAAGATGTGGCAGAGCTTCCACAGTGGGACCAAGCAGAGCCCAACAAGCTGCAGCTTCCCCCAAAACAGGCAACCGCAGCTGGTCCAGATTTGTCCTCCCAGTGACAAACTGGGACAATCAACAGTTTCTCTCCCATCATGCACTGGTCTCTTCAAAGATGTTGGAAGTTCTCTGCTCCTCACACCAGTGACCTGTGGCCTCCAGACCCAACAATCACTGAATATGGAAGGAATATGGAGACTGGCTCAGGTGGAGGAGTCGCCATAGTAACCAGGACTGATAAGGTAAACAAACAAAGACCAGGAAAAAAAGATGCCTTTAAAGGAGAGGCTGCAACTGTTGCTCTGGACTCAGATCTCCTGATGAATAAATGACAGCGAGCTGACTTAGATCCAAGTATCTGACTCTGCTCAAAGGCGGCCATGACACTCCTGCCTGCGTCCTTATGTCAGATTTAACAACCTTCTGTACTCTGGACCTGATTCAAAGTCATAACATAAATCTTTTGCTTTGGTGGCCAAGGTTTTCAAGATTAGCTTAGTGAGGTTTTTTTTTCCCCACATTAAAACCCAGCATTAGCGTAAAGATGGGAAAACTCCAGAGGGACGGGTTAAAAAAACCAAAAACAACACAATGCATGAATCATTTTCCAATGCGGCTTCCACTGCCGGGTCACGGCCCACAAACCTGACTGATTGAATTCCGCTTCAGCGGCTACTGTAATTACACACACAAGACCTCAATTTGCGTTTATTAGCGAAGTGGTATCTTCAAAACCGCACATTACAGCAAACTGAACCTGGCTGTGCAGGCTGGAGGGCTGGATGGAGGCCATCATGCTTGGTTCCCATACGTTCCGCATGCTTGTTTGTGTGTTTGCTTTGTATTTTTATGTGTTTTATAGCAGAAGCAAACAGGAGAAACCAAACATTGGTGGAATCCGACAGCGATGGATGATTCAAAAAGGCACAAAACAATCTGGATGTTAACTGGTGCTGCTGTCAGAAACAAGTGCACTCAAATGAGCCTCGACTAAACAAAGACAGCAGATCAGCTCACAGATCAGTAAAACCAGCAGCTGCAGAAGAAAAGATTAAATGTTGATGAATCGAGAGGCAGCAATTAGAGCTGTTCCTCACAGTATGAAGTCATGTTTCTGGCCGTCTACAGACGCTCAGTCCCTAAATCAGGTTACTCACGTTTCCAAATGCATGTTTCTCTCCGAAGCTAAATTTTATTATCTGTAATCTAATAAACTGCTGAAACCACAAATGGAGCAGATAAAACTGCAGGTCACTGAGGCAACGTGCATAAAGCCAAGCTTGATAAGTCAGGCAGGTGTGTCCTCAGCGTGTGAGAGAACTCCAGTTTACACAAGACAAAGAAGCAGCTGGACGGCAAAAACAAGCAAAAATCAGCAGAAGCAGAAGGTGCTGATGCTAGCAGTTAGCACAGGGAGCTAACGTACAGGCTCCTACCTTCAGGTGGTGAAAATGTCCCGACTGTCCTGAAACAGAAGATCTTCAACCTCACAGTTCCAAGTGTAAATAAAGAAGGAAAAGTGTCACAGCTGGAAATTACAAATGCCTTTAAAGCTAAATGTTAGCTGCTGTTGCAAGCAAAATATTAAATAATTAAGAAATGATATTAAATATAAAAGGTAACCTCCAACCTAAAACCTTTGGTTTATGCTAAACGTGCTGAGGACCATCTCCTCCATCCTCTCACACCAGAGTTCTGATCAGTCAGGTCCAACAGCTGCTGCTAATGTCAGCTAACGACTTTATCAGCCACAGCTGTGCTAACCGGCTAACCTGCAGGTCAGGTCAACGAGGCTACCAGGAAGGAAGGCTCACTTCAGCAGGCTCCCAGTCCCACTGTGGGAGCCTGGATCAGGCCCCAGCCCAGGCCCTGAATAAGTTCAGTCACCATGGCAACACCCACAGAGCCCTGTGCTTTGGGTGTCACGCTCGCACGTGTGGGAGTGCTAACAAGGTCATGGGTCAGCAGATGCCTCAGTCTCTCCTGACCTTAACTCACGATTCAGTCAAATGGAACAAATCAAGCTGATTTTCTCTCCTCCATCACCTCCATTTTCCCGCTTTCTTCTTTATGACTTGAATCTTTAACCTCTCACCACCACAGAGGTTTAGATTTGATGAACCGCCAGCTTTAAGGAAAGTGAAGGGAGGTTGATGATGGCATAAGACAATAGATCAGAAGGGTTCATTAGAAGAACACGAGCAGACACAGAAAGAGAAGCTATAAAAATTCTCAAGCTTTTAGAATGATTACCTCTTTTATTGGTTTATAGCTCCTATAATATAAAAACTGCGTGGAATCGGTGCATACCGTCATTGTTAGAGGAGTTTTTACAGAAGTTATCCTTTCCTGTCTAAAGTGGGTGTTTTTGATAAGACCCAACGTGTGCATTTGCCTTCCCGAACTGCTTGGATAAATGTGCCTCTCTGGACTGGAGAAAACCATTATTTTCCTCACCTCAGCTCCCATTCACCCTTTTTTTTCCCCTCATGCTCATTTTTTGCCATCTAGCGGACACATTTATGTAAGCCAGTAACACAATTTCCCGATGGATCAATTAAATAAATATAACAAGACCCTTGACAAAGTTACATTTTTCCATTTTTATTTTCCATTGCACAGTAATCTCTATCTACAGACGTTCTAAACCTTTGTGGCAGCAGATAAAGTCATAAACATCCATGTGAAATTTGCAAAAAACTGTACAATAAAATTGGCTACAATGAGAAAATAAATATACTTGGAACCCACAGATAACCGCTGACTCCAGGACAGAGAATGAGGGGCCGTCCACAGACGCTACACCGGACTCTTGTTTCTGTGCAGACAGCGTCAGAGAACTGCATACTGGAGAGAACGGAGGTGACAGAAACGGCCCGCAGGATTTACACGGAGAAAAAGATGGTAAAAAACACACCACAGTCCTGTTGGAGGTTAAAGGGGACGACCTCTGGCTGGATTCATCTGTTCAATCCGTTTGCAGGCAGTCAAGGTTACACTAAACACAGAAAAAAGGCCATTTCTGGATGACGGGAGGCCGACGAAAGAGACAAAAGCCAAATGGAACCAGAATTCTGAGGTCGGCCTGGTGCCATTCTGTATCGTTTATCATTGTGGATGGCTTTAATTCATGTAACACACACACACACACACACACACTCAGCGTTCAGCCTCCACGCCCAGCCCATGACACATGATGCTAAACCTGATGAATAATGCTCATCATCTTAAAGCTCTGCTAACCTCTGTCATTTGAACCTCAGACACGTGGCCAGATGAGGGGGAGGTCAAACGGGTTAAAACTTAAAGCAACACTTTGGCGCCAGAAAGGACACGGGCTCTCCTCTCATGTGTTGCCGTGGCAACTTCCACATGTAACGTTTGTTGGTCTTTAGATTGTCAAACCGTTAAACATACAAAGAAAGTGCGAGAATCGACAGGATGACCGGGGTGACACGAACGGCCTAAAACCCAACCTGTGAGCGTGCACGTGAGTGTGTGTTCCTCTTCGTTCCTCCCTCAGCCCTTTTTTAAAGCACAAATTCATCTTTTAACACAAAAGCCACAAAACAAGTTTCAACCAGAGGAAAAAACAAGAGACATTAACGATACAGACGGCAAAGTGAACTGACACAGAGTAATGGCAACACACACACACACGCGCACACACACATACACGCACGCACACACAGTTGGAAATGCAGTGAAAATCTGTCAGATGTTGAGGCCCCAGCTTGTTTCTCAGCTCAGAACTTTTATCGGAGCCTTGAACATGGTGATGTAGGCAGAGTTTACATTTTTTGTGTAGTTTTTTCACTTGTGTGTTTGTCTTTTTTGTTCTCCTGCCCCCTCCAACCCTCATGAACTCTGAGCAGAGATGTTTTGGCAAATGCGAGTGACGGACAGGGCAGGGCCCAACCACGGTTGAGATGAAGAAGAGATGAGAACAGAAACATGGAGGCCTTTGTTCTGCTCCCTCTGAGGTGCTCTCCTCCCCCATCTGCTCCTCAGCTCCACCCTAAAACTGAGCCAAGGTCAGAGTTCATCCTTGTGCCTGGGGAGAAGATCCCATCTGTCCCGCTGAAGAAGGCTTGGAGGGACCAATGCACGGACGGACACTGGATGGGTGGCGGGTGCGAATAAGCTGGTGGACGGCTGCATCCGTCTCTGATCAGAACTGGTACCATTTTTTGTCTTTGCACTTCAGCATCATCTAAAAAGATTAACAAAGACATCTGAGATACCAGACGTAGGGACCAAAGAGAAACAGTCTACAAAAAATATCAGCGTGAGACGCCGAGATGTTGCTTAGTAGTCAAAGGCTGCCCCCTACTGGCTGGACCTCTGAGTGACAGGTTAACGGATGCAAAACATTTAGGAACTTAAGCAAATTAGTTATAAACTTACCTCATGGGCATGTTTAGAAAAGGAATCTGCGCTGGCCATCATGGCGGCCGTCCTCTCTTCCAGCTCGCCCAACTTCTGACCTCTTTCATCCAGCGCTATCCGAGCTCGCGCCAGCTCGCCCACCACGCCAGAAGCTGCGCCCTTCATGCCCTCGATGCCGCCTGGGCCTGGGATGTGCTGGGCCAAACTCCGGGAGGCCTTCCCAGCAGCTATCTCACCAACTGGATCATGGAGGAGAGACAGAGTGAGACTAAAACGAGTGTGAGTGAGGCGGAACGCTGCGTTTGGAGTTCCTCGTACACAGCTCCTCTCTGTCCAGCGACTGAGCCCCGCCTCCAAAGAGACCTTTGAAGAACCCTCTGTTGGGGGCCTCTGGCGTCTCCACGGGTGTGAAAAGTTCCCCCAGCATCTCCTGAAACACCAACCAGCACATTGACCAGTTACTTAACTGGGTTTTGTCTGAAGCCCTCCGAAGCCACTGGTGGGACCTGAACCTGCCTGAAGGTTTTCGCAGATGTCCTGGCTGTATGTGATCCTCTGGATCTCAGTGGGGGAGCACAGGTACATGGCCTGGCCCAGGTTGGTGAAGCAGAACGTCCTGGCTATCCGCATGTCAGTCAAAGGCAGGTAGTTGACGTCCATCAGCGGTCTTAGTCCCGGCACACTGGAAAAAGGCGGCAAAGAGCGAGTGACCCGGAAGCCTTCTGATCCCCTTCGTCCTTGTCAAAAACACAATCAACCCGAACTGGATGAAGTATGGCACCTGCGTCTCACCTGAGCGTCATGATGTGGCCGTTGGCGCAGAAACAGGCCACGCAGGCGCCCTGGCTCATCTGGACCACGTCCGCCCTCAGGATGAAGGAGGTCTCTGTGATGTTGTGTTTGGAGATGCATGCCTGCGAGGGCAGGGACAGCACTTGGGCCTGTTTCTCCGAACACACCACGGCGTACTGGCTCTCGCTCAGGTCCTGGGACACGGAGGGGGACACCGAGACGGCCCGGCGCTTGCGGACCTTCTCTCTCTCCTCGCCGTGCGCCGTTGCGTTGGCTTCGTACCAGGGCTCGTAGGTGTGGGGCAGCACAGATCCTGAAGAATCCAGGAAGGCCATCCTCAAGATGGTGCCCTTCAGCCGCACCAGCATGCCTGATGGACGGGAGCAGAGTACTGAGCTCAGGGTGGATTTTAGGACCACGGCTCTGACACAGGCGGTAGGTCCGTCTGCTAACCTATAGGCGAAACAACGACGGACTGCAGTTGCCGCTGCTCCCCTGCAGGTTGCACTGTGAGCGCCAGGCCCAGTATGGTGCCCACCGAGGTGCCCACATACAGACAGGGCGTCACAGCACTGTCACCTTTCCTGGCAAAAGTCTCAGTGAAGTGGAACGAGGTGATGGCCTCTCGCGCCTCTTTGTCGATGCTGTTGACGCTGGAGGAGCGCGAGCGGCTGAAGGAATTGTCCCGGTGGTCTAGTGGGTTAGCACCCCGCGGCGGGCATACAGATAGGAGGACAGTGGGGAGAAGACAGAGAAAGGTAAAGCACCTGCAAAACGGCACGTCTTCAAGACAAATTATGGATTTGATCTGGACACAGGGAACGACAGGTTAGGGAAATTAAAGGTATGCTAAAGCTGGCTAACACAGTTGACAAAATTCAGATTTAAGTTGATCTTTATTGCAGAAGGGGTCATGTAGTGAACAGAAAGTTCACCATTCAGAAGCTTATTACCAATTTAAGGCTATTCTGGCACCATTTCATGGCTTTTTTTAAAGACCGGAATCACATCTGGCACTTTGGGTGCATGTGTAAAATACCAAGATAGAAAAAAAAACTCTAAAACAGTTCTAGTAAAGCAGACAGCAAATGGAAACAAAAAAGAGGAAACGAAAGAGGAAAAAAGAAAAGCTGCAGGTTACATGAAGCTTTACGGTGAGATGGGGTGTGCGTAGATTAGCTTAGCACCACTGACCTCTCGCACCCCCAAAAGTGGGAGGAGGAGCAGAATTTTGCACTGAAAGATTTAGCTGAGCAGCTTTCACTCCAGGTCAGATGCGTGCTAGTTTGGACTCATGCAAACAGAAGAAAACAACTGCACGGCTTGCCAATTTTGAGCCTAATAACCAGATAAAAATAGACTAATGGAATGTGGTGGCGGTCCAGTTTAGGTGGAAAAATATAAATATATAGACAAATTGTTTAACACGAGATCAAGGCTTACCCAAGTCTGGCTTTAGCTCAGTAGGCAAGCTTAATTTCCGTGACATCTTTGCTGGAAAAAAGAGAACATCGCTCTTTACAAAGACACATCTAAGCTAACACACAATGCCATGCAAAGCTCGTAGCTAGCAGTGGGCTAAGGATGCCAAAGAACAAGGTAGACTCAGGAGCAAAAGTGCCCCAGAAAAGGTTTTAAAGTGGGTAAGGAGCCAAAATGCTTCAGACAGGAGAAGAAAGGACTCAGTCCATCAGAGACATGCTGGAGGAGGTGATATCTGAGTGCACCACAGCCTGGAAGAAAGACATGTGGGCACGGCAAAGCCACCCAAGACCCCCATGCCAAAGGAGCATGCACGGGAAACAGAAAGTACTCAACAAGAGATCCAAGAAGACAGAAAATCCATTTGATGTGTTTTTTTCTTCTTTTTGTTAAAAGCAGACTTACCAAAACCCATAAAAAAAAGTGTGAATTTATCTGTTTAGTTGTAATTCTGCAGAATGGAGCCTTGGCTTTTCAGCCTTGGTGCACAAATTAGGAAATTTGGGCTGAAAGGAAGCATCATTTAGTTTTAAAAGACAGAAAACCACTTTGACAGATAAAAACCCTTGATAGATGCCTGTTGATTTAGTACTCGAGGTCTAATTTAATATTCTATTAAAGGTGAAGCACTTATAAACAATGAAGGTCTAATTATTGGTTGGTATTTATTTTATCGGAGGCCTGGCCTTGTCCAAAACTGACTTTCCCCACCCTCACTCTGGCTCATTAGCCTTCTCGGCAGCACTGCCAGCAGTCGTGGGAGTACTGAAAGTTCCTGGAACCAAAATAAAGTCCTAACAGTCTCAGTTAAGGGCAGTGCAAATCCTGATGTTTAAAGCCTATTTAATGAAATATCTTCATGATTTTCCAGATGGTCTTAGTAGCTCAGTATGAGTCTGGGCTGCTACTAGCTTCCACAGATAAACACACTGAAGGTACACACAGGTAAGACAGACGCCACTCCACTGTCATCGTACTGGGTCATGGACATAGAATGTCAATCACACCACCGATGTGGACAGGAAACCTCTCAGGACAGATGGGACACACTGACAATCCCACTCTGGGGCTACATACACGTAGCATGCAGACGTTGCTAAACCTGGTCTGAGTCCCTGAAACCCTCCAGGGTTAGCCTCTGCCCCACACACTTTCAGAACTCTGCTTCAGGTTTGGATCAATCCACTTTGTCTTAGTTCAACTTCTCCACATAAACCAGGGTACCTTTGTTTTAGAGTTTGGGACTCAGCAGGGAGGACCGAAGGGTAGTGGATCAGAAGCTAACCCAAAATTTCCTCTTTCCCCTATTTCTCCAAGTTGTGGTGACCATGGGACAACAAAAACAGGGACAGAGACGGGACCAGTCTGGTCGTCCTGCTGCCATGGCCTCTCCGACAAACCTCCACGCTTACCTCCTCTACCTCCGCCATTGTAGAACTGATGAAGACTGCTGTTTGACGTCAACACTTTGGTGGATGTGAGGGGAGAGTAGAATGTGAGATTAGAAACACCCTTTAGCTCGTCGCTACACACAACCTGACCCTTCACGCTTCAATAAAGCTGCTTCAGATGTGTGTTTACGATCAATAACCAATACCTTTGACAACAAGGTGGCTAGGTTTTTTTGTTGGTAAACGAGGGAATAAAGGTGCCCTTCATACAACAGAAACAGGAAAACAGCTGCAAGAGTCTAAACCCTTTGTTTCAATATACTAACGCTAGCTGAACACAAGCAGACCTAGCCGGTTTTCTCTGTACCCTCCTCAGCTGAAACACTAATGATGTGGGCAGAAGATGCTGGCGTCCTTTAACGGCTGTTGATGTGAAGGACTCATCATCACGTGATTATTTTAGAAAACCCCAAGTTGTCCATCCCATAATTGAGCATTAGTCTTCAAAACTGCTGCAGGGTGGTATTTTTCCTAATCATGCCACAGTGTGCCTGCTAAATATGTGACAATACCTGAGGCTTTTACTTTTCACTACATATTTATTAATGTAAATTAAAGTTTGATGGAAAATGCTTGTTTCTGCACAGCAGAAACCCAATTTAGAACTCCAAGTTACTGTTAGCCAATTTTCCAGACTGGGGTGAAAGATTCAGGTGTGTGAGGCCTTAAAAGGGTTCATGCAGCCATCAAGAAACATTAGTAAAGTTCAACAGTGCAGCTCCACAGGCTGGTACTGATACACCGTTTCCTGGCCCAACAGACAAGTTCCAGTTTGATGGACAACAATTTTTATAATGCTATTAGAAGCAGAAGCCTGTCTAATCCGGCCTCAAAACTGCAGCCCCATTTGCATTTAATTACAAGTCTCGGCTGTGTTCTGCTGCTTCACGACATGGGAAACATGTTACCTGAAGTGGGCGACTTGCAGCGGTCCTCTGATGTGGCCGAGCCCTCGTTGATGTCGCACAAACCTGCAGCAGAGACACACAAACCCACTGGTGCAACACAGACTCAAGGGTGTGTGTGTGTGTGTGTGTGTGTGTGTGTGTGGAGTGTGTGTATATGTCTGTCTGTGATTGTCCTCTGAGGCAGTGCCCGTTGGCAGGGAGACACAGCTGGACGTCCGATTACTGCTCGTGGCTGCCAGGCTCTGACTGGTGCTGGCCAGTCGTTGACACCAGAGGCTTCGTGCCTTCTGGTACGGGACGGTTTGGGAGGGTTTGCACGTGTGATGGACTGTAAAAAAGCATCGGCATTTGCATTCACGCATAAAGCCGACGTGGAACCCTCAACAGGTGTGGCGCTGTGCGGCTTCAGCTAGGCCGCATTACCACCAGCAGCCACAGGGCGGCACACACTCATTGAGAAGGCCAAGCAGCGGCACCATCAAGGCAGCAGAACTTTGGGTGACAGAGATGAGCGACAACAAGTGGGTTGATGGCGGAAAGGGATTCTAATAGGTTTGCTTTCTTTCTTACCTCCGGAGGGTTGCCTTGACTTCCTTGGTGAGCGCGGCTGCCTCTGGTGGGGGTCACTGGGGCCGTACAGCTCAGCTGTTCCTAGGTTGAGCACCACCGTCTTCTGGACGTAGTCTACCACCGCCAGACCATTACTGTTGCCAAAAGCAACTCTGAGGGGAGGGGAGAAACATTGGCACAACAATGAGTGAAAAATATGTCTTAGGTCTAGTACGACCTTCAAATGTGACTATTCATAATTGATCAGATCCTAAAGGAGCTGTATGGAAGAAATGTACATTGACATGATCATAAAATGGCTCCGATTTTCACAGACATTAAAGAATCAAGTTCTGTTCTGCCAGAATATTCTATTTTCAAATGTCACCTGTCAAGGGAGTGAGGGGGAGGGTGGAGGGACACCACCTCTTTGGGACTGCACATCAGTTCTGGCCACAAGCACACTTACAGCTACTTACAAAACACATTCCAAAGGGCACTGCTACTTACAACTGCTCAAAGTCACTCAACAGTTGACATTTCCGTGTCACTTGACTCACCCGACTCCCCCCACCGCCCCCGACTCTCCCGAGGACTGTGTGGCGTGCCGGCGAGCGTGTACTCACAGGCCGGACGAGGAGCTGAGCGCCAGGCTGGTGATCTGCTGAGGAGGCTCTCCGCTCACCCACACCAGCTGCACCACCAGGTCAACCTGGTAACCAGGAGACTGCTTCAGAGGGGAACTGCGCACTCTGCACAGGAGCCCAAGAGAAGACACACAGGCACACACGCACACACACACAGGAGAAAGTATTTAATAAAGAGGAGGAGGACTGGTGTGGCAGTGGTGTGGAGGGTCTGGCAGGAGAGGCTGTGAGGAGATGACGCAGAGACTGCGTCTGAGGATGCTTCAGGCACCAGCTAAGTTGGTGCAAGAGCACTCCAGGCAGAAGACCCTCGAGTGCACGAGGATGTGAGACAGCACTTCTAGCGCTCCTGCATGGGTGTGTGTGTGTGTGTGTGTTTCTTACTTGAGGCAGGGCACGCTGCTGCCGTCACTGTTGTTGCTGCTGGTGGAGGGATGTGGATTAGGTGGGCCGCTAGTCTGAGGGGAGGCACCGGGCGTGGGATACGCTGATATCTGCTCACCCCCGCCAGCCATCTGGAGATTCCGATGTCGCTCAGCTCATACTGCATCCGCACTTCTAGTAACTGTGAGACACACACACACACACACGCATAGAATGAGAAGTCTGAAACAATAGGCAAAAATAATTGACGTCCATAAACACACACACATCAAAAAGAACTTTGTTTTCCCAGCTGTTATGTTCTGCATAAGTGTGTGTGTGCGTGTGTGTGTGTGTGTGTGTGTGTGTAGGCGGAGTGTCAGAGGTCCTTCTCTAACAAAATTCTCCTCTCCTTCTGTGTTCCTCCAGGCTGCCTCAGGTTCAGGCGCCCTCCGCCTTCGCCTTCTGACATGTGGGCGTGAGGAGCCATCAGAGGCCCTTCTGGAAGATTCACACCCGCTCTGGTGTGTCACCTCGGCTGAAATCGAGGTTAAGGTGTTCAGCCTCTCGGCTTGCCACATCTGCTGTCAAATACACCTGTGGTGTGTAACAGGTCGCTGTAATTTATGCCTCATAAAAATCATTAAACTTCATTTCCAAGATTGCAAAGAGAACCAAAAGTAAACACCTCCCACATACTCTGATTGACAGGTGATCTCTGTCTCGAGCACGTCCGTCAACACCGCTGCAGGAATGCTGCAGAATGAAGCAACCGGTGGCAGATTCACAAATAATTCATAAATCTGGCTGGCGATCAGTTTTAAATTCTGTGTGTGTGAAGCGACAGGGGGAACAAAGCGTACCGGATGAAGTGAAAAAGCAGCTGTGACATGGGATTAAATGGCGTCTCACTCTCCTGCCAGTGAACACCAGCTCCCATCACACCCCCCACTTAAGTCGCGACAGCAACAAGCTAGTGAAGCTCTGTCTGTTGGCATGGAAACCCAACAGGCTTTGACTGCCGACCGTGTGCAAATTAGAATAAAAATGTTTTCTGTCGCCCACCTGCACCACCTCAGTGGTCACCTCCAGCTTACTGAAGCGGTAGACGATAACGTTGGCCGACACCCCGGTGACGCACAACATGCGGCTCTCGGGGCACCAGGCCATGAGCTGAATGGCGAAAGGGTCTTCGTCCGATACTTCGCCACCGCCCTTGTCGTCCCTGGACCGGTTTCTGTCAAACACCTTGGCTGTTTTGAGCTTATAGAGAACCTGGAGCATTACTGTGGAAAACCAGGACGAAATAGCATCAACCATCGTTCAGAAACAGAAGGATGAGAAAGAAGATAATGAGAACATTACTGAAAGGAAAGAAAAACTCACTTGCAGAGGCATCCCAGAACTTCACAGTTCCATCAGCATGCCTGCACGCAGCAGAGAGGCAGGGAGAGGGAATGATCAGTGTGCGCTCTTTGGAGCATTTATGAGCTGGCGCTTCTGAAGCACGCCGCCCGTGTTTGGGCAGCCATTTTTCTGCGCTCTCCACTCAAACAGAGAGGTAGAGAAAAGTGGTGCAGGCTGCGGCACTCTTGGAAAAGAGCGAGGAGCATGGGTGGAATAGTAATAGACCACACCGGGGGGTGAGGAGGGAGGGAGGGGGAGAGAGGGGGCGAGCGACGCCTTCGCCTGCCAAAAGTCACAGCTCAATGTCACCTGTTTCTGTGGAAAAAGCAGGTGCTTTTTCCACATCAGGAGGAGGAAGACCTCTTCCTCCTCCTGATGGCTCAGCACGGGATAACAAGCAGTGAAGTGACGCAAGCATGCACGTGTGCGGAGCGCAGACAGTGGTCGAGGGTGAGGGGGTGAAGTCTTACCCGGTGATGATGATCTCTGGGTAGCTCTGTGTGCTTTGACCCCAGTTTCCACCACTGATGGGCCACTCCTGTACTGACAGACAGGTGGAGGAAGAAGCTTCAGATTTTGGTAACAGCATTTAAATGTGTGCGCCTGAGTGTGTGTGTGTGTCTGTGGGAACATGCTGACACACACAAAGGTCATCCAGGATGACTCACAGCGATCTTGATGTGAGAACGCAGCTCCCACAGCTCTGTCAGGCTTTCGTTTATTAAAAAAAAAAAAGCTCTGCAGCCACTTTGGGTCAGTACACGCTGACATTTCCAACTGAACATTAGAAAGAGGTGACGGGGAAGAGAACACGGGCATGTGTAATGGCGCTCAGAGCAGGAGGTCTGTCTGGAGATGGCGAGGAGGGGGTGCACACACACACACACACAGACTGGAGGATCATTATGTAATGTGACACTATTATATAGTCAATTTAGCCTCAGTGAAATATTGGAAATACTTCATCCTGCAGCAGCACACAGGCAAATCAACCTTTACTGCCTGCAGATGCTCGAGAATTTCAGCACCAGTTCGTATTAACGTGCCCTTTCTCCAGCTAGCGCCTGGTTATCGGTGTGGCAGCATGGTTGGAGGGCACACACTGGGACATTTGCATTTGTAATTCAGACATTTTGCTCATTTGTAACAGTGCTTTTGAGCACAACAAGAAGGCATCTTCTGTCCCCAGGATACCGCTAAAGAGGCAGCCATCGTTAATCTGTGATCTAATTGGGGGAATGACGGATGCAAATCTGATTCAGGGTCAGAACAGCCCTAAATCAAGGCTAACAATGAAAAGTGATTCATGTAAAGCTCTGCTTATATTTCACTTTAATTCTACATTACAAATATTTCTGAATTAATTCTATGTATCCTATGTATTCTATGTATCCTTTGACCATATGCGATATTTTCTAGTTTATTATCATTATTCCCATGGCAACACCCACGCCACACATGACAACACACATTTTCCAGCGTGAAAGGACCTTTTTGCTGTATCCCTGTCGCTTCTGGCGCGAGCCCACTGAATAAAGTGCAGGTATGAGCTCCGCGGGGCAGTTGGCGAAGTACTCGCAGCAGGTGACAGGAGACTCGTGGATGGTCAGAGGATAGGGGTTCTCGAAGATGGGGTACCTGCACGGAGAGGACAGGAAGGACATGTTAGCCTTCGTCTACGAGGGGGAAGAAGCCCAAGAGCCATCGATCAGAGTCACACTTACCCATTTTGTGCAAGGTCGATCACCACTAAATCCTTTTCCAGAAGCACGACCACAGCGTAAGGTTCCTGATAATCTGCACAGAGAAACAACAGGCAGTCATTCATCACACCACACTTCCAGTGCGGGTGTACTTCCTGCAGAGAGGAACCCAAAATCTGCAGACTTACAGGAGAGAAACGTCCTCCAACTATAGTTATTCTCATATGTCTGCTGCCCGAAGACACAGATTAAAAAGTTATTCATTTAGGTGATAAAGAATGAGGGACCATAATCCTCTAATATCTGCGTCTGCCTGCAGAGATTCATATTGGCCCCGTATTCGGCTGCAGCTGTAATAGATTTATCGATCTTCAGGAGCATCTGTAGACGTCCCTCCCCTCCTAAATAAGACACTTCCAGATATCGCAGACTTCTGGGTAATAAAACTCATAAATTCTAATGAGGTGGAGTAAATTCAGGTTCAGTAATGTTGGCATCAGCCAGTTCTCTGAACAAAGAGCTTTATTACAGCCCCAGAGCAAGCCCATCTTTGATGGTATTTATGTGTTTTAAAGGACACACAAGTCAATTAGTTTGGTTTTATATGATGTTTGTCATAATGAAAGGAAAATGTGATTGGTCAGCGACACTCCCACATTATTGGAAACACATCTGAGGGCGTCACCATAACAACCAAACAAGCCTCTGGCGCTGTCATTAAATTGAGCTGTATTGATTTCTGTGTTTCAAACTACATTTAAAATCTCTGATCACCAGGTCATCAGTGATCACTCATACCTACACAGCATCCACAGGGTCCGCAACGTTCACGAGGTTCACACAGGGTCTAGCAGAGTAGGAACAAAGGTTCCGATGTTCCCACACTGAGTAAAAGACAACCCGTAATTCTCTTGCAAATATGCCAGGAAATAACGCAGCACGCTTTACATTCTGGATTAAACAGATCTGTCTCACTTATTTCAGCTGCTGATGCATCAAAAGAGAGAAAATAAGGTAATGATTTCATTTAGATTGAAAACTATTGTGTACAGAGATGAGATGAAAGTCTAATACTGTCTGTGCCTGATAATGAAACTGGAATAGGCTCCTTCCCCCTGGGAAATTCTGTATTTATTACAGAAACACTAACGCAGGGACTATACCCAGCATAATTAAAAACAGAGGTGTGTGAGTCTGTGTGTGTGTGTGTGCGTGTGAGAGGGAGAGAGAGAGAGAGAGAGAGAGAGGGAAGCTAATTGCAGGAAAACAGAAATCTGACCATTAGGATACGGCGTCTCGCAGAGTGTGAGGAAGTCAACGATAGGATAGTCCATCTCCAGCACCGCCGTACTCTTCCCGTGCATCACCGTCAAAACAAGGCCGCCGGCCCGCCGTGTCGTAGGACAGACCACCAGAAAAGATAATGAAGGGCTCCCTGAAATCAACACACACACACACACAAAGACACGCACACACCAAGACACACACACACACAGAAAAGTGTGTGATGATTAAACCTTTATGTTATCAGTGTTAACATTGTAATAGACAACATGGAACATAAATGTTACATTTTCTGCAGTTTTTTTGTTCTTATTTACATGCTTTTAAATGTTTCTGTGCACGTGCAGTGAATTGAACAAGGGCATGTGAAGATCCTACCCAGTTCGACTGGTTTTGTATTCCACTTTGAGAATGGGTTTACAAGGCTCTGGCTTTTTCCCATCCTTGGGCTGTTTTCCTAAAATAGAACAAACGGATGATACTTTACTTTTCCAGTCAACTCCCTCAACATACACGCACCACGCATGCACGTGTGCACACACACACACACCTTCTCTCCCCCTCCTCCCAATCATCTTTCCTCCACCCAGAAGCTGCACTTAAAAATGCAGCTTTGAACGGCAGCTTTGAACGGGCTGTAAGAAAACACTATTCATCAGCAGGGAAGGAGGCCAGCGCAGGGCAGGGCCACGCAAAATGGCAGATTTACGGGGGGAAACGCACCAAATCCATCACTCGTGTCAGAGAACGCAACAAAAGGCTGAATTGATCTCAGGTGGATCACACAGCAGGTTCCACGAGGCTGCAGTCCAGAATAATGAAGCACTTTCACAACATAACACATCTTGAAAAGACAATTAAAGACAGACATATAAGCTGTTCTTAAACCTGTCGCAAGAAATTTACATAATTTCTCATTAAACAGAAAAGTAATTATGTGTGCTGCGGTGGGAGAGACCACTAATTAAAACTACAATGCCCCACACACCAAAGCAGATGAAACGCAGGTCCGAAGTCCGTCTATGCTTTGGTCACTGCCTCTATTCCTCTGCGCTCCCCTCCTTTGGCTTCATCCCACAGAGGCCTCCGCCAGGTAAGGAGGAGGTGTGTCAGGAGGAAGAGGAGCGCACGTAAAAAAAGGCATCATCAAAGGAGCAGACCCTGCCTCCTCAATGTGCCGGCAATAAAAGAGGTGCAAACGGCAGCGGTGCTTAATTGAAGTGACGATAATCCAGAAATGACACAACACATTCTGCTCCCCACCCCCCCTGCCCTGCATAGCTGTTCCGTGTGGGTTTGGTGCCAGTGTGCCTTACCGTGCGGCGTGATTGTCTGGACGGGCTTGCCCTGGCCTCTGACGTTCCAGATGGTCAGGGTTCCGTCTGAGTGACTGCAAATGAACTGCTTGCCTTCGTGATGCCAGGCAACTGAGTGGATCGCCTGGAAAGCACCACAGACAGGAGGGGGAGCGGGTGGGGGGGTCAGTGCTTCAGCAAGATGACCACAGCCACAGGTTGACACGAGTGTGTCTGTTAGAAGAACTATCATAGTTCGTATAAGTAAGAGATATGGGCTCCCCACCCTAACCATCGAGCTGAGACACGAGCCCTGCGGAACACATGGAGGACAAAAATCCTGCAAACTTTGATTAGCTGGACTCTAAACTCTGCAGACACTCAGCGTGCGACAGTCATGGCGGGGAACCCTGCCCAGTTCTAATTGGAAAATGAGAAGGGTAATTCAAACACACGCTACTTATCACATCAAGCAGTACCAATTAGGGCCTAATTTGAAGAGTGATTATATCAGGTCAGTTTTTGCAGAGGATGCTCTTCTGGGCACACAAGGAGCTGATCCAGAACACACTCACAAGCATAATAAGGCTGTCAACAGGGATTTCCACAGAGGAAACCATATCCTGCACCATGACACGGAAGCCTTTTAGTGGCAGAGTTTGGAAGAGGATTATCCTGTAACAAAAGCAGTCTATGGATCTGTTTTAGTCTTTCGCTTTCCTTACTTCACTCTGGCATCACGTCTTTAGGTTCTGCTGAGACTGACGGTGGTCGCCAGTGATCCGCTGAGTCTGATGTTTTACTTCACTAAACAGAAGTGTTTAGACAACATTAGCAGTAGAAACCCATCAGACTGATCCCAGCACAGATTTCTCTGCCCTGCTGCCACCAGCCTCAGCAAGTGACCGGTCCAGACTTAAACTGTCTGGAGGAAAGAGTCCCAGAGGTGCCAGACTCACAGAAAAATGAGCTCCAAAGCTTCCTTCTGGCAGCAAACAGAGATCAATCATCATCTAACTTGCACATTTCTGACTGAGAAACTGGTTGCTATGAAAACTGGTGAGCTTAGGAAAGCAGACCGTCTTTGCCTCGTTTCGCTCGGTGATGATTTTCTCTCCAAGACTTTCACAGTGGGACATGTCGGCTCCGCAGGGAAAAAAAGAGAGAGAAAAAAAAAAAGAAACATGGAGGGGCGTCATGTTCACGGATTGTTGTCAAAGGAATTATTATTGAAAGTTGGCAGCAGGCTTCCAGGCAAATGGTGTTTGAAAAGGAGCCTGCAGCGGGACGAGGAGCGCACAGTTGGATGAATGCAGCTTTCAGGAGCTGTGAAAACTTATTTTATCCCAAGGCACACAGGAAATATTGGGAAAAAAAAAAAAAAAAAGAAATTTGCATGCATTTTGCTGAGCCGGAACTCACCGACCAATCAGAGCAAAGACTGATGCGCAAAGCGTGTGAAAGGTGCTTAATGATACAAAACGCAGGCATCCGCACAAAGTGTTTCCATGGTAACAATTCTGCCATTAGAGTCCATGTCATGTTTCCAGTAGTACTGCATCTTTGTAAAGTTATTCTTCTTGTGATTAGGCCGCTTCTGTTTAGAAGAAATAACAGAAGGAAAACAAAACAGCCCACACAGCGTCTCCCGGGCGACACTGCACACTGGAACTCACTTCACACTAGAGTTTATTCTTACTTTACCCAAAACCTGCTGGTAAGGAGGTATCAGGGTCAGAGAGGTTGTTCCATCACAGTGACAAGAAACAGGCAGGAAGGTCAGACTGTGACAGGAGACGTATCTGTGGACACTTTTACCACATCTATAAAAAACCTGGAGAAACGTGAAGCAACAAACTCGACTCTGGGCTCCACATGCGTCAGGAGCAGAGGGGATTGACACGCCTCTGACAAGGCTTTTTATTTATATCCCTGCCTCTGGGGAATTAAGCTTCAAACTCTTTCTTTTTTTGCATGTGTGACGTGCAAACATCAACTTTACAGAGACAAAGCTGCATCCAAACCACGCTTTTCACTGTCTTCGCCTGTTTGACTGTAGAATGACTGTAACGAGTGGGTTCTCCTCTCGTCTTCAACAGAAGAGGACCAGTCCAGGAATTCCAGCAAAAGTTGGCTGTAAAAGTTGCCTCTGGCAAAGCACAACACTGAGTCATCGCCACCAAATAGCACATTAGCGCTGCCATTTCCTGCGAAAACACAGTCGGCCCTCTTTCTTTTTCACAGAGGCGACACAGATCATCAGCAGGTTCCAAACCGTCTCCGCATGCGTTATCATTTCAGCGCAGGATGCGACCCGCGGCCGCGCATCTGTGATTGAATTTCAAGTGCGCGCATTAAAAAAAAAAGCTGCTCAGCAGATTAAAGCAGAAGTGGCAGGAATGACTGAAAGCTGCTCAAGGAGAAAGCAAATAGAGGGAGAGTGGCATACCTCATCGTGAGAGTAGCGATAGTCGGCTTTCTTTGATTTTAGATCCCACAGCACGACGATTCCTGACTCTGAATCCAATTATAAGCTGAAGAGAAAAAGCAACAGGCTAGTCAGGGAGATAGGTAGAAGTAAATGACAGCAAGGAGAGTAGAGCAGACCAGATGGTTTATGGGAAATAAAAAGGTAATACATGTGACATTCACTCGCACCCTGAAAGGAACAAAGACAGACCCGTCATGCCCACGCTATAAACACCAAGAGCATATTTAGAGAAACATCTTTTCTCCTGGGTAGAAATAATGAGCCTAACTGCAGTGGATACTCTCTCCAGAGCTGCATGCCACATGTGCCGGTGCAACCGAGCGCTGCACGGCGCATGTTGGGGTAATCAAGGCTAATCTTTGCTGTTGTCTGCACAAGATCGTATTTACAGCGTCTCCTGTTGTTAAAAAAGGTAACAAACCCAGAGGGGCGCTTCTGGAAAGGGGCTTTAACACCAGGGAAATCCCATTTCAAGGACATTAATGTGTGCAAGCAGAGAAAATGGTCATTTGTTGTGAGTAAACACCAGAACAGGCGTGGAGTTTCTTCATACTCGCTGAGGTAATAACAGCAGTAAACACTCAACACACTGTGCTCTGGCCTTTGGTAATGGAGATTTACCTTTCCCTCATCCATGGGGTTGTCACTAATGTGGACAACTGGTCCAGGGTGGGCCTTGGACGACCTGACGGAGACAAACGAGACAGAGTTCTGATCAAACACATGAGATCACGTGGAAGAGGTGTGTGTGTGGTGAATTTTCCCTCCGTTCCTGCGTCTGTCTGAGATTCACTCCCCAGACAGCCTGATGTCCAGGCTCCTCTCCGCTGGCGAGCCAGCGTGGCGGCGGGCGGACGGACGCTCGAGCTGGCCCGAGACGTGACCGGGCGAGAGAGGGAGGGGACAGAGCTGCCGTCTAATCTGAGTGTCGGAAAAAGAGTCTTTATTTATTCATGCGTGTGTGACCTCCAGCAAAGCATCTACACAGCATACGCATGCACGCGTGCGTCAGACACTAGCCGGTAATGTCTGTCATCTGTCTCTATATTTAGCCTGTTTGTGCCAGAGCCTTATTACCGAAGCTCGGCTGCAGCTGGAGCTGTTGGTTTATCTAATCCTCATTCACTGCCTGTCTCAGCTCACACACACACACACATTTGTGTCGGTCCCCTCGTGACTCGTCTCCGCATCCCTCACATCTGTAAAACCTGCATCCATAACAAACAATTACCTTCCCGCTAAATTACTAAACACAGCATTCCTGCTGGTGCTGCGAGCTCCTCCAGGACCCGAACATGCGCTCTACGGCGTCTCTCCTCCGAGACCACCAGGCAAAACTGTTTTCCTGAAAAAAACTGCTGCTGTTGTAGTGGCAGTCTGACATGAGCAAATACATGTTTGGGTTTGCAGATAAGGGAATCACTATGGCAACAGAGGCAGGACAGCCAGAGTGAACCAAAAATCCTCCGCACACAGCAACACAAACACACACACACACACACACACACACACACACACACACACACAAACACACACACACATGCAGTGCGCTGTCTCAAGACATCTTAAGACATCTTATTAACTGAAATCAAGACGTCTTGGGACATTTTTATAAATGAAGACGTCTTAGGACATCCTAAGACAAACATTTGAAGGTCTCCTTCAGAGATGCTCTGAAGCATCCTGGAAGTCCGCGTGACAACACATTTGATCTATAGACGTTATAGATCAAACGTTAGTGGAACTAAGAAGACGTCTCAAGACGTGTCTATAGACGCATCTTATAGACACGTCTTGGCTGGCCAAGACATCTCAAGACGTCTCAAAATATGTGTCTTAAGACAAACTGATGTCTGGGTATGAACCTGTTAACATAGCAGCAGACAGGTTGACTCTTCCTCATTGGTAGCTGTTAGACAGATGTCTGACCTATGACCTCTAACACCCAACTAAACTATTGGTAAGAACTCGTGGATGTTTCTTTTCTGGATGTTGTTCCACACACACACCTTGGATAAGCTCAGTAATACGATGTTGGAGATCCTGGAGGCAGCTACGCCCGCATACCGGTCAGAGTGTCCTGGGACACTGAATCTTCCAGCACCCTGAAAGTCAGCGTCTGCCACCGGTGGAATAATCAGAGCTGTAAACGGGGGCATAAATACCTTCAAGGGTTAAAGCTGCAGCCAAGGAAACAATATTTACGGTGCGACGTTGCCTCAGGACAACCTGCTCATGTAAACGGCAACTACGGCAGGAAGATAATACTATCTCAGCATCTCTGCTTCCACACACACACACACGCACACACACACACACACACACACACACACTGTCAGGTACACATGCATAAAACATCAGGCAGCGCATACATGCATGTGAACACATTCAAATATGGCCTCGCTGAGCGCCTCCAGCCCAGACTGAACTATGGCGCCAGGCAGTTGGTCATCTACTATAGGATGTGTGTTTATCTAATATTCTTTCCAGTACACTAGCTTGGGAGCAGTGTCATGAGTCATCCAAACAGAGCGGCGGGCCAGGCCTGGCCCGGGGGCAGTGACACGGCTACTGCGCCTCTCCAAATAGCAGCGCCCAGGGGATGATTACTGCAGTCCAAACCATATCTGGCCTCAAAACAGCAATTACAGCAGGAGCGAGGTGCGGCAGCTTCACATCCGTAACGAGGCCTTTGGTGGCACCAGAGCTGCATTTCCTCTTTCTCGTCCGCACACACACACACACACACAGAAACACACAACACACAGCAACTGATGCCCCGTCCGACTATTGCTTTTGAACCTCAAGCCCTTCCACTCCTTCAGCATCCAACTGCAGGCTTCATTTCTTTTTCTCATCCCACCCCAAGAGCTCCGAGTCTGGAGCCCAGACACCCAAGGCTAATAAATGTTTCATACCACTTCAATTTGTCTGCACTTTCCTGTATTCAAGCTCCCGCTGGAACACACAACACAAACTTTAAACATCCTCAGAGTGCTCAAGGATCCACACAAAAAGAGTTATTAGATCTGTCTTTTTATCGGGGCTAAAGTTAAAAGCCCCCCCATACACACACACACACACACACACACTTATAAACTCCAGGCAAATATCAGCTATAACAAACGCAAGGTTTGACTCAGAGGACAGTGAGGCCTGAATGGACACACAATAACGCTGTCACACAGAAGTATAAAAAGACGAAATGGTGGCAGAGAGACATTAAAGTATGAAGACGGGTTTGATTCACCGAAAGGTTGGTTGATGGCAAATAAATGATGGTTGTGTGTGCAGCTCCAGGGGAGGAAAAAAGAAGTGGAAGAAGAAATATTAAAAAACAGATGCAGGTCGGTGTTGTTCAAGGACATAAACACGGTGGCTAATGTTACCGGACACAGAGACAGTTTGGTGAAGCCGTCACCGCGTTCTGGAACTAACTGTCATCTTTTTTTTTTTTTTTTTTTAAAAAGGGAAAAACCAGGTGCCGAAAATTGAGGAGTTAATTACAGTGTGAAAAAGAAAGTTTTTGTAGTTCTTTAAGGAGGCAGTATTACTCTCTTATCTTCTATCTCATCATCATCATCTTTCTTTTCTCCCTCTTCCGGCTCTAATTGGAAACCGTTTCCATCTTCCTCGCGTCCTCTCTTATCTGCGTGACTTGTCGCCGCTCTGCCCTCTGTCAGCGCTCCCGTTGGTCCCCTCCACCACTCCTCCTCTCTGGTGTTCTCCTCCCCGGGCAAAAGCCCTGTCTCATCCGCTCCACTCCTCCCTTCTATCTGTCACAAGCTCTCCCTCCGTCCTCCCTCTCTTTTTCCCACCACTCGCCCTTCCTCGCCCGCGGCCCCGCCGTTGAGACAAGTTGTCTGCGTGCAGCGTGCACTGATCTCAGCAGACACCTGTTCCCATCCTCCCTTCTGCTCTCATCCGTGTCTTCTATCCACACACACACACAGACACTCCCAAGGTGAAAGCATCAAGCAAAATGCTCCAGTGAATAATTTAAATCTCTACAGCAGGGAACCAAAATGGGCCCTGTCAAGCAGAGGGATCCATTCAGACAGCAGACAGACAGGTTGCTTAGTACCTGCAGTCTAATACTCTGCCTGGAAATGATATACTGACTAACAAATCCTTCCGACCTCATTAATTTCAAACCTTCGTAGCAGAAAACCCACTGAATGCCAAACTTACTCCTGAGTCAACACCGATTAAAGTCGCATGGCTACAATTAGTGCAGTCGTGACAATCTCTGGATGAAAAATAATCTTTAATAACTCCTGGTTTTCTTCCTAGAAATCCAGAAAAAAAAAAAAGATTCCCTGTCATGTTGCTAGCAGGCCATACCGGTTCAGTTTAGTGAGATTAGCAGGAAGCTGCTGTCAGAGAAGCATGCAAAGATCGCTGCAGGTGTCCACACAGGCTAGTCCAGTGGGACTCAGTCAGTGGGAGCTAACGACAGTGGACAATAGAGCTTTGCAGACGTGAGGGCCAGTTAGTTCAAGAAGACTTACAGTTCGATGGCTTTGTTCCACATGATGACGTAGCCTGAGAGCGTAAAGGACTCCACGTTGACGATGTGAATGTTCCCTCGTTCTGTGCCGATGTACAGCCATTTACTCTGGAACGGCAGGTGGCAGAAAGTTATTCTGTGAAGAGAGAAAAGAGGAGACTCTTTCTTAGAGAAGCAGAAGGGCGCTTCACTAAAATCAGCTTCCTGCTGCAGATAAGGATCCTGCAGAACCCTGGGATGGATTATTTACTGCTCCATTAATGAGACGAGGGGTTTCTGCGTCATTTAACTGGACCCTTGTCTGAGGGAGATACACCGGGCCAAAGAGACACCCATAATTCCATTGTTTTCATCAGCGTTCCTCCGTACACTCTTTCCAACCATCCATCAGATTTAGCTTTAATGAGAGGTCAGAAACCCTCCACTCCTTATCTGCAGCTATCCATTCATCTCCTCATCCCTTTTTCATCATTTTTGTTCTTTTATCCCTCTCTGGTCTCAACCTCCCATCCGTCTGAGGAATAGTAATGTCCGACCTTGGAGAGTGGCACTTGCTAATATTCCAAGGTCGTCCATCTCCTCAGGCGATTCTTTTGGTTTTGCTAAGCTACACCTGTGGACTCCAGCGACCTGTACTTAAAACACACCTCCTGTGTGTGTGGTTCAGCAGCTAGAGCAAGCCACTGCAGGATGAGAGGACTCGTTGGAGCCACCACACCAGCACCTAAACATTTAAACGTAATCTGCTATTAAACCGATTATATGGATGCACTCTGATTAGGGATAAGCAGCTGTTAACATAAAGGAGACGGATGGAGAGTGAACACTGAGCTCTACAGTGGAAAAGACCGTGCTGATGCATTTCTCAGTGCTTTAGAGGCTTTTCCCCAAAACTGCAACCCTGCCTCTCCTTCGCCTGTGCCCGCCGCCCTGCAGCAGCTTTGCACTTGAAACTCTTTTTCTTGAGCGACAATCCTGAAGTTTGTTTCAGTGTATTTCAACCAGTTCAGGACAGAAAAGGATGTCTAGGGCACCCTGACCTGGTGCTGAAGCACCTCGCTTTAGTTCGGAGGAGCAGCAGCTTCGCCCACAGCCTTCCGCTTGCACGTTTCTAGCTTCCACCTGTTCACGCTCCGATTCTCAATATCACAGTATACAAAGGTTCCATCAGCCTGTTTGAGGCTTTGCACACCTTCATCAGGCAATGCAAATACTTCACCGTCGTCCCCACAGATTCAGAGAAGCAGCAACTGGATGGAGAATCAGATCTTCCTTTAGGGGTTGAAGAACGAATCAGGTTGTTCGGGTTACAGTTCGTGTTTTCCGTGGTTTTGCAGAGGCCCCGACTCTGACCTTTAGGCATCTCCCATCCTATCAGCCCGAAATAATGAAAGTGGGCACATCTGCTGCGCACTCCTGCGAGCCCAGAGGGGTGATGGGAGCGTCCTACGCTGCAGTGACTCGACAGGATTTCTTCCTGCGCTCGCTTCGTCCCTGCGCTGCCCACAGACTGACTCACCACTAGCTGGCCGAGGCCCAGCCTGTCTCAGCTCTCCCTTTCTGCTCAGCTCCTCTGTCCGTGATCTGGTGGAACAGGATGCTCCAGCTGGAGGCAGCACACACACAAACACACACACACACACACACACACACACACTCTGATAAAGCCTGTTCTCTTTTCTGGTTTAATGCTAAGCTAAACTTCAAAGACAATGTTGTGATATGAGTCTGTGTGTGTTTTGGGGGTTCGACAGCCTGTTGTTCGCATAGGCTTGCACGTCTCTCATTTGCAGAATGCTCGCTCAAGTTTGTCCAGATCGTTAAATATGCCTCGCTCTCCCTCTGTCTGCCTTTTAAACTCAAAGCCCGCCACCCTCCACTCCTGTCTCCAGTCTCCTCAGGTCTTTAGTGACTTTGCAGTCCCCGTCTATCCCGTCTCCATGTTTTCCTCGGCTGCCGTGTCTCCAGGTCGCGCAGCATCCGAGCGGCAGCGCTGGCTAAATGTCAGGGGCGGTCAAGCGCCTGTGCGAGAACACGACGCGCCTTAAAAGCTGCTGGCGGCCACCTGCCCCTCACATCAGCTCCATCTTAGATTACCGGCTCTGACGTTTAACCCCTTCACCACTTCCTGCTGTGACAGATCGCAGCAAAAATGACATGATGGCTGTTGAAAGGTGATCGCTGCGGCAAGACGGGGAGAGACAGTCAACAAAACTTCCTTCAGATGAGGCCAACTTTGTGTCATAGTTGATCCATTGGATCTTTTAATGATTTAAATCTGAAATTAAACAGCAAAAACTTTTAAAGATTAGGTGTGCTTAGCAGGCCTGTTGGTATTCTCACATACAATAACACCGAGGGGAGTGTGCGAGTGTGTGAGTGTGTGTGTGTGGGTGTGTGCTTAACAACCTGATGGTGCAAAGCTTCAGGTGTTTGGGTCAGTTCACACCTGAGACCCAGTGATGAGAAAGCCTCAGAGGAAGAGTTAGTGACCTGATGAGTGTTCAAAAGAGCAGCAACCGGAGAGAGAGAGAGAGAGAGAGAGAGAGAGAGAGAGAGAGAGAGAGAGAGAGAGAATGAGAGAGAGAGACCCGGGCCTGTCATACCTCTCTCTGTTGAACTTGAGGGAGTGGAGGATGGCCGGCCTCTTCTGCCTCAGGTTCCATAGATGGATGCTGTCATCAGACAGGGCGCTCACCAGCGCCCCCTGGAACCAGAGCAGACCCATTCAAAGGCGTCAGAGTCCCATGAGGCAGGACGCACACGTGCTCACACGTCATCACACCGACATTCTTCACATGTGTGAGTCTGACTGTTCTCTGGAGACGTTGTGGACATTTTCCTCCCAGGTGAGAGCCATGATTCATAATATGCGTATAGATGAGCGCATGTGTGCATGTAGGAGGCATTAAATTTGTCTCCTTCTCCCCGGGGGCTTGTTTGAGCTGCTGAGTCACTGTTGCACACGCACACACATGCACCAAACACACACACATACACACACACACACACACACACACACACACACTTCTCATACATTAGAATGATAGTCAAATGGAAGTCAATCTTATTTGGCTGGATTTCATTTCTTCTTTTCCATTTTTTTAACCCAGTGTAAGGGCAGGTCCACCACTAGCAGCTCAAGAGGCCAGCAGATGTGAGGAGTTTGGTCAAAGAAAGGATTCCCCCCGCTGCGATACATGTGGGAATATTGAGTCCTTCCCACTTGTCCACAGGTCTGAGCTTTTTAAAGCATGAAATGAGATTACCAGGGATGGACAGCCCCGAAGGCCTGCTTCACGACAGCTCGGCAGACTTTCACAAACTCAAATGAAACATTTTTGCTGACGCTGGTGCCGAGGAGGAGGTGGCGGTAGTTAAAGTGGAAAGGAACTTTTCCCACTTTACACCTTCTACCCAATCTGTCAACAGGAAAACAAAAAGGCCTAAAAGAGCCACTATTGACTATGGTGGCCCGAGACCTCATAGGTCTACTGGAAAGGATGATGATTTGGTGATAAAGACTGGCCAGAAAGCTTGGATTTTCCCAACTGTGCATTCTTCACATCGAGCCTTACCTCATTGATGAGAAACTGGAGCTGGATGACGGCTGCTCCGCTCTCGTGCTGACAGTAGCACTCCACACCTGGACGACCGAATCTGAAGGCTCTGTGTCAAGGAAAACACAGCGCCATCTACAGGACGCATTCAGACTCAAACACATCTACACTGCAGCTGAGCAGAGGTCAAATACGGGAATTCTCTCACTGCTTCTGTTTCCTAGAGTCAGATTACACCTAAAACAAAGTCCCAGAGGGAAAAACCAAGTGTTGTCTGGAAAACACAGAGCATGTGACTGCAGATGCACTGCAGCGTGAGGGATAGAAGCCTCTACTGATACCAGGGGAAAAAGGCGAGGAGAGAGGAGAGGAAAAATGGATGGACATTTAAATATATGAAAGATGAATCAGCAGGGAAGAGGTGGATATTACGTGAGCAGATGAGAAAATAATAGCAGAGAAGGGGAAAGGGAGGGGAGGGAGAGACGGCAAAGTAAAAGAGAAATCAACAACTCTAAGGTTGGATGCAGAAGGGAAAGAAAAATCGAGCAGCGAGGGGTGGAAAGATGGAGGCACAGAGAGGAAAACCAAGAAGGACTGACAGAATAACAAGATTTTCTTCCTGGGGAGACCTAATGAGGGAGCTAAGAGCTTACTGATTATATCTATTCATTCTTCCCACTGCTCTGAGGTGGGGAGTGGCAGTTTTTCATACAGGGGACAGCGAGAGGTCTAACACCCTGGGGAACACACTACAGCTCAGAGGGAGAGAAAGAGAGAGACAGAAAGAGTGTGATGGTGAAATTGGGAGGGGGGGGGGGCATGTGCAGGGCCTGTAAATTACCTGCAGAGATATCCTGTAGAAACAGTCAGAAGCATGCAGGGACTGATGAATATAGATCAGTTCAATGTGGCAAGATCATGTTTTTATCATCCTGCACACAAAACAGAATAAAAGAGAGAGAGAGAGCGAGAGAGAGATAGGGGAAGAAAAAGGGAGAGATGTTCTTTTAGATAAACCAAAGAAAAGCAGCTAGGCAAACTGTAAATGAAGATGGCATCGAGACCTGGCCCACATCCAGATCCCACCTGGGAATCTAATTCAGACTCCAGTAATCAAGTCCTTCTCATGACGGCGGAGTGTCTTCAGCTCTCCAACAGTCCGCAACCTCATTTATTACAGTGTAATACATGTCATAACCCCTGTGGTGGCACTGAACAGCACCACAGAGCTTCAGCTCCAGAGAGCAGCTCAGTGAGTTCAGGTGTGCTCTTTTCACATGCTGGTCATGGCGTTCTCAGTGGACATTCAGCAGCAACCAGCTAACATAAAACTCAATGACAAAATACCCCTTTTTTTTTGAGCTGAAGTAGCTGAAACCTTCTATTCCCACGTAGACGAGACATGCCAGCAGAACTGAGCACTGACTCCACATGAAATACGAACAACCAATCATAAGATAACAGATTCAAGGATCACGGCTGTCTGTAAATCACTCCCCCAAGTTTTAATCTTGAGCCTTAAATCTGTTTCTCTGTTCCTGTGCGTAAATGCCTTTTCCAGTGAATAAAGCTTTGGTCTTTTTCCACGAGAAGAGCCAATTACAAGCCTACAGCTGGGACCTCTGACCAGGAGGAATCAACTGATTCTGGTGGATTTGAGCCAGAATCGTAAAAGTGTGATCCTATCAACAGATTCTTAGCCAGGCTTTTGGTGGTCAGGGGAGCCTGATAGGAAAAAGAAAAAAACTTCAGCCAGGAAATCAACAAGAAAGAAGGCACTCTTAAAGCTTTCAGAGGCTTCTGCAGCTCACATCCAGAGTTTTATTACTAAAACCCCTCCATCCACAACCCCACGGCACTGACAGAGGCTAGAGCGTGAACCAAATGAGTGTGACAGCTCATGTATGAGGACACAGGACCTCACGCCCCCATCACTTGACCTGCTCTCGCTGTGCATGTCGCTCACGTAAGACGTTCAGATCGGTTCCTTCAAGGAGAGAAACGAGGTACAGCGCAGCTAACTGCTTTAATGACGGCACATTAAATGGTTCTGATGCTCCTTTCAGGGGAGACGGTGAAAGTCGAAGCAGCGTTGCAGCCACATCTGTTGGCCAGGTCAGGAGGGGCCTGCGAGTGTTTGTTTTTTGGTGACAGTTTGTGTCTGTCGGAGCAGGAAATGCTGTTGAGGAAGCAAGATTTGGACCTTTGGGCCTGCAGCATCACTCTCTCACAGACACTGTTTACAGCCACCAAATGTGAATTTAAATGCTTCTTTTATTTAAAAGGTTTTTGTTTTGTTTTTTTCCAAATATGGTGCATTTGTTGCCTTTTCTGCAAATGATGAGATTCCGTCTAGTGGAACGGAATATTTAGGCCGTATGAGTCAGCGGTCATGGCCTCTGCTTGTTCAGAACTTTGGAATTTGATGTTTACCCAAAGTCGCCGTCTCTGCTGCTCTCTGAAATCCAACTAATTCAATCAGCGCAGCCCTGAAAGCTTTCATATTTGCGGTCGTACACCTCCGGCCAAGGGCAACTATTTGCTGCTGTTGTGTCAGACTGTTTCCTCCGGCGGTTTTCTTGGGCTTCATTTCACAGCAGCCTGGAAAAAAGAGGCAACTTCAATTTCTGGCCCTTGTTTTTACATCCTTGGCTGTTGACACACTAGAAGAACAACCTTCTTATTAAATAACTCTGCCGACTAAAGGAAAAGCGCGAATGACAGTGCCTGAAATTTGGATGGACGAAATGGTTTGAGTTTTTTAAATGCGTTAATTTAGCGGGAAGCCCCTGAACATGTCAGCTGGAATAGCTGGATGTTTTTCAGATTATTTCCACATGGGGGGAACTCAGGAGGAGCTTCGTTAAACTCTGACTGCTCCGAACGCACGGCGCCGAGCATGGGCAGCGAAAACTAAAGAAACCAGGAAGTGGGTCAGTCCTGTCAGGTCTAATGTAGCTTTTTGGAGAAGCCGGAGCTGACTTTTACTGTGGTTTTCTTTGGACATTTTGGAATGTTTGCTGCTGCCAAAAAAAAGAAAAAAAAAACAAAGAATAAAATAGAAATGTTCCAAAATTGGTTTTACTCCAAGTTTGAATCAAACTGTTAAAGTGTGGGTTGTAATAGCATCTTCAGGTTATGTGATACCAGAACGTTTTGGAAAATCGGCACCTGCAATGACAGCATAAAAAGGGACCTCAGGAAATGTGAGGAATCAAATAAGTGAATCTAGTTGGGAGAATCCTGAGCAAGCTAACAGACAGGAGGCAGGAGAGGAAACGTCGTTGAGAAGCTTCACTTTCACCAACACCAAACTCAGACCTTGTTCAAAGTTCCGACACGTCTGACAAAACCCACCATCGAGTCAGTCGTGATGAAATCTGCAGTGGATCCATGTATCTGATCTTTAGGGGCATCCTTGGAAAATTTTGATCTGTTCTTCCTTTGACTAGTTTGGTCTGCTTCTCTCATTCTCTCTCTCAGCTTCTCTCATGGTCAGAATATTGGCTGAAGTAAAGCACTGGCCCCAGAAGATTGCAGCGTTTCATTGTAGCTTCAAACGCGGTCTCAGGAGGGTTTGGGAGACCTGGTGAAGAGCAGCAAGCAGTTTTCAAATATGGGTGAGTCGCTGCATTTGCCCCGGGGCTGTTTTGGTAGGAAATGTTGGCAGGAAACGCGGAGGAAACAGACTTTTATGAAACCACAGTCTCCAGAAATAGAGCTGATCGTGTAGCTGAAGGTGGATGAGTGTGACTTTGGCAGGACGAGCGGCTGAGACTGAGATTCCAGTAAAACACACCGACTCCCTGCATTTCTGTTTGACTGCTGAAAAGACGCTGGTTTGTGTATGAAAGAAAGCTCTAGAAGGAAAATCAGAGGACCGAGAGGAAAGAAAATAAAATTAGAATTAAAGGAGAGGAGCAAACAGAGGAGGAAGAAAGCGGCGAGTCACGGAGAAGAGAGGATGAAAGAGAAGAAGCCTGGGAGGAGACAGTCGCCGTGACGCTGGGCCTGCGATGACGTCAGAGCTGCTCATACATCGCTAGACCGGGGGGATAGAAAGAAAGCAAGGAAAGATGAGAATTACTGCACATTTGACCTGCAGGGGCTAAATGCATCACTTCTTCTTCCGATCCAGCCATTCCAGGGTTCAGGTAATAATAAACAAACTCAGAGTTAAAGGTCAGGGCCAAGGTTGACCTTGAAGGTGGTATCATCCAGAAGGCTGCAGCCAACGCTGACCTCAACCTGCCCTCATGCTCCCACCAGGCTCTCCACCTCCTGATGTTTGTCCCCTGGATCAGTCAGTGACCCAGGTGGGCTTCAGTTTGCTCCTTTAACAAATCCAACATGATTTTTTTCAGCACAGATGTTAGAAGGGCGCCCCTGCAGACAGAGAGAGACACCGACAGTGGTCGGTGAAATTCGAACATCGCCTCTGCAGCAAATAAAACAACCAAACAAACAAAAAGGTTTTCAGCAGTCACACTGTAACAGCGGGAACAATGAGTCCCAACCAGCGGAGGGTAAGAGTCATTCGCTAACCTTGATGAGCGTTCTGGGGGACTTGTGGAGGCTCAGAGAGGTTCTGATCTGGATTCAGCCGATTTACTTTGCTGTTTGCCGGAGCGTCCGAGCGTCACCAGATCCATCAATGACAGGACCTCTGCCGAATCACAGAGCCGCACGCGACAACCGCACACAGCAGTGCAGTGGCGATGCAACCCAAGCACATTATGCAGAAATGGAACCGATGCACCAGTTTAGATACACAGAGAAGAAAAAAACTCCTCAGATGATTTATTTGCTGGACAGGGTCCTCGTATAAATAATCACTCCTGACACATTTGATTTATTATGCAGGCAAACAATTAAACAGCTACGGAGCCACTGAGGACTAGGCACTGGCTCGGCTCTCACACACTTACACACGCAAACCGGGACCACAGCACCCACATTCCCCTGCAGGCGACGGTCCTGACAACAGCCATTTGTTCAGGTGCACGGTTCAACGTCAGCCCAGATTCCCCAGAGAAACGACTTCTGCCTGTAGCTTCACCGAAAAAATTCAGCTCAGGCAGCTTGACATCCTGAGCAGGGATAGCGTACGCGCGTACACATTCCAGGAGGGTTTTCGAGGAAAGACAGCTGGGATTTGACGGGCAGCTTTTCGAATTTCACTCCTCCATGTGGATATAACATCTTTGGAGCACGTAACAATAGAAAATTAGAGCGGAGGGATTTTTTTACTTGGTAATTTAATGTTAAAATAGATTACAAAAAAAGAGGGAATGAAAGGAAATGAGACCTGAATAAAAGCAGGGAAGGAGGTCTGGAAATTCACTGGCTGCAGAGGTTGAAAACTGGAAAAAATGAGGGAAGGAGCTGAGAAGGAGCAAGGAATGAGATCGAAGGGAAGCAGGGGGGAGAAAAGGGTAAACTATCAAGGAACGAAGTGTGGAGTCAGCAGAGCAGCTGATGGTCAAAGCCTCCTGCAGAAGCACGAGGCAGGAGAGAGAATGAGAGAAACAGAAGAGACTAAATGAAACAGAGAAAAGAGATGGAAAAAAATAAAGTGAATGAACGAACTGAGACGTGAGGACAGATGCTTCGAGCGGAAAGCGGCAGAGTGAACGGTTCTCCACTCGGATGGCTGCTGGAATGAAGGACGTGTGATTTTAGCTCTGCTGCTGCAACTTCGAAAGCTTTTAATAATCTAATTTACATGAGCAGCTTAACAGAAGTCACGAGTTCTGCTGCTGTGATAGCAACGCAAAGCCAGTTAAAGGATTAGCCAAGCAAACACAATGTAAAGGCAGAACAATAATTCTGAGTGCAGATGCTGTGAAAGTGCAGACAGGACCCAAGTTAGGGCGCCTGAATATGACGGCTCAGCTCGTCTCACATAAGCAGGCGGGAACAAGGCTGCTTTACAGCAGAGGGGCGTTTGGCCTGCAGGAAGGTGCAAGGACACCAGCTCTGTGTTTAGCTAACACTCTTGCACTTCGAGCTCCACTTGGCCAATTACAGCCAGAGTTATGATAGAAAGAACTCATCCTTCTCTCATTCAGTCTTTTCTTGATCCATTCCTTCTAGATATTTAACCTGTAATTCCCAAAGTGGCAGAGCCAGCAATTTGAAGTTAGAACATCATAGTAGTGTCCCAGATGTTTATGACACACACACACACACACACACACTCTCTCTCTTGCCATGCAGCCTACTGTTGTCATTAGTGTGCACATATTGATCAGTCTCAGCATGAAGACAGATCCATAAACAGGCTGTTAGATATATGTGACCAAACAATAGGCCTTTTAATACATCTGAGACAGAGATCAAATCCTCTCATCCTGATCAATTCAACCATGCAAACATTCCGACTTATATATCACTGTGGCCTCCTGCTAATGACGCGCTGGCCTCATGTAGCATAGAGTCTAAACACACCATCATTATATCTAAGAATAACCTGGAAGGAAGCATTAGGAAGTCGCTGTGGAAGCCTAACCAGGAATGTGATTTTAGTCTCCATTTTGATGTAAAATGTGATTAGATAGTAATCATTTAATCTAATTAACATTAGCATCAACATTTGTCTTAATGAGCATTGCTAACGCAGTCTCTTCAGTTCATCATCGGATCCAATCTGATTCAAATTGATATAAATTCCCCCAGATGTCCCTGAGATATCACATTTACATGACTGTTATCTCCAGTGGAAGAAGAAACCTCACTGAAAACAAGACACTAGCGCAGAGAATCTGGCAGCTGCAGAGGGAAGATGGATACACGTATCTGAATACTCTTTTTAAAACAGGCTGAAGGTGTGAAGCAGTCATCCGAGTAGATCGCCAAAGAGCTCAAAGTTCATAATGGGGTCAAGGTTCATGGTGCACATCTGCGATCAGGCCATGTGAGGCCAACGTCTCAGAGTTTGTCAGCTGAGTCTGTGTGTCTGAGTCCCTCGGAAGTGCCTAGAAGCCCATGAGCAGGTGTTGGTTCAGGCTGTGTTATCCAGTTTTATTCCTCTTTCAGGCTCAAACTTGACTCAACTGATCCCTGTTTGTCCAGAAACAGGCTTCGTTAGCTTTTTGGGGTCCAGCAGCTAAGAATGTTGATAAAGGTGCTGGCACGGTTAAAATGTGATTATATTTGCACCTAATTTGAGCAGGGAGAGCTGAGAATGTTTAAATATATCAAACATCTCGCAGGCACACAAGTCCCAGCAGTAGGCTAAGAGGAACTAGAGAACGGTGGAAGGACACAATGTGGTGAAAGGACTCTGTACAGACGTCTACATTCATCTGCAGAAGCCTGGACGGACGAGGAAGAGAGGCTCATGGGGATTTTTAGAAACTGGATCAGGGGAATGATGACTTTAAAGGAAGAACTCTGAATAGAGGTGTTATTAAAAACGGCAAATATTCATGCAAATGCACCACACACTTTGTTAAACAAGAGCAGTCTGATGACTCACATGTTACACACACACACACACACATACATACACACACACACACACACACACACACACACACACACACATCACACACACACACACCATAATGGATGTAAAGTAAATGCGGCAAGATCAAAGATCAGCTTTGCTTTTAACATTTACCTGCAGTACCTGTTAGAGGTTCGTGCCAGATCAGAGTTCTTGATTTGTGTACAAAGAGACAAAGTTCAGGGACAACGATGCAAAAAATATCAGATAAATGATGAAAAATCTAAAACTATAGGAAAACAGGGAGGAGACCTGGAAAAGCTTGGGATAATGGTGATCCCACACACCCCTTACGCAGACGAGACAATCAGGCGCTCTGAAGGAGCCTATGTCATCGTCCCAGTCTACAGTTAGGAGATGCCTTCATGAACATAAATGCAGGACGGGGACAGAGAAACTTCAAACAGAACCAGCCTGTTCACTCTGAATCGGAGTGGATCCAGTCGTTCCTTTGAAGGGTTTGGTTTTCTGTGCTTTGTTTTGTTTTCTACTCTATTTTTATTTCCTGGCTATTTTCATCTTTGGCCGAGCATTAAATTCATTTTGCAGAGATGCTTAGGAGCCGTGGAAGCAATAATGGGGGACCTCTGGGAATGTGAGTCCTGCAGGTCATTTTCCAAATAAATTAGGCTGCACGTCTCAGGCCCAAAGCTCCAAATCACCCACAGACGACAGAACCATGCACAAACACAAACCGATGCCCCGAAAGACAGTATCTAAAAGTAGATGCTACATCTTGCATGCATGCACATACCAGCGCACACATATGGCGTGAAGGCTGCTGTGGCGACCTTAGCCATTAAAAATTCATTCATTCATTAAAGCAACAGTCTCTGAAAACAGGGAGCAGCTCCAGCTGCTTATCTGTGTGCCAAGACAGCAGCCCGATAAGAGGTAAAAATCCCTCACCTGGCCCAGTGATCCGGGGACTTTAAACAATCAGCTGCCGACGTGGACTACCTTCCACTCATAGTGATTGTCTCCGTGTAAGGGTAAACGCCACCTTTTATCTGCAAATGACCACCTGCTACAGGTTGGGCCAGTCCTGTCCTCTCTCTTCGTGCTATCAGCAATGATCGACAACCAGCGTCTCATGTGGAAGCAAGAGCGTTGTCTCAGCACAGCCGCGAAGCAGATAGCACACTGACGGACCCTAATCAAGGCTTCACACAGGCCTTGTGGCACTCCACCGACGGAGATGCTCATTGCGCATTGCTCCTGGTGACTGGGAGAAAGGCAAAGGCTTTTGGCTTGTCCAAGAAATTAGCCGTTCCAACACCGAAATGAAGGCTTGTTCCCTGCGCCGCAGCCTCCTCCATGTTTGCAAGTCAAGAAAGTCAAAGAAGTGAGGTGGGCAGATACTGGATGCGTGGCGAAGTGGGCGTGTCTCACTTCCTGACTCCTTGTCCGGTACCTGAAGGCTAGCGGTGGTGCGATCACAGGTGGTTTTTGATGCAACCGCTGCCCTGTCGGTCCTCACAAACCCAACCCACACAGCCAGTGAGTCACCGTTTGCCAGCGTCCAAATTGGCTGCACTCCATATGCAGACACTCCTACACTACACTTCATCACCTTCTAATTTCTCCTCCTCCTCTTCACTTTTCTAAACTTAGATGAAACTTTGTTAGTGATTTTATGCCTGCACTCCTCTGACTTTGGCTGGCGGCTCCAGTAACTGCAGAGATTCGGCCGCGGCGCCGTAAATGACAAGCCAAGGACACCTCTGCCACACTCAAGTGCTTGTGTGCTTACAGATGTTGGTTGGGTGCCGCACGAGCGCCGTGCACATTCCCTCCTGCTGAGCATAACAAGTCATTCTGGATGACGCTAAAGCAAACAGACATGATGCGCCGTGGAGCGTTTTACGCTAGACAATCTCCCCCTCCTCCGTCCACATCCCCCAAAGCCCTGTAATGTCTGCCTCAACCCTGTCGCCCCGCCCCCGCAGATAGCACATTTTACAACTGAATCCACATTTCTGCACCAATCAGAATCAGAGTAGCAGACGTATCTCCACCATAGGTCTGTTTACCCCACTGTCTGAAGAGCGGGGAGGGAGGGGAGGGCAGAGTGTGTGGATCACAGCCATGTGGCAGGGCAATAACTCTTGAGTCATCATGTCATGTGACACATGTGTGTGTTCCCTGTTGGCGCCCAGCATGGCGGCATGCTAAAGGGCAGCCTGGGGAGAAGCAACAGGAGGATAAATATCACTGCCGCTCCCAGCAGGGCAGAGGAAGGCAAACATCAAGATCTGGACGAGCAAACACGCCGTTAAGTCCTGAAGTCCTGTGCTGCCGAATGAGCCCAGGACACCGTCTGGACACGAGCCGCTCCCAAATGTCATCTGAGCTTTCAGCATTGGCGCTAAGACGCTAAGCTCCTTCTTTCAAGCAGAGACACATTTCAAGCATTTGCTTGTGATGCTGCTGGAAGCAAATGGAGGAAGCGCAGAAACGCCACATGCATGTGCATGACACCTGGTTTCATAACCAAAAGATTTGAGATCAAGGCTCTTCTGCACGGAAAAACAACAAAGCCCATTAACTGTCTAGCTGGATGCTAATAAACCTCTTCACTTAAGTGTGTAAAAAAGCCTTTAGCAAAGAAGGTGAACATGCTCAGAAGGCATCACATCTGCAGAGAAAAATGCCCCAAATCAGACACTTGGTTGCACAATGCATATTTACTGAACTACAGGCAACACACACACCTACTGTATGTGTGCAAGGCAAACCACACAGAGCTCCAACCGCACACGTGCACTCACATCGCTGCTCACGCAAACAGCCTGACGGGCAATTCCTCAAGTTCTGCTACCTTGGGATGCTCCGGCTTCCTTACTGCACGTGTGTGTGCCGGTGCAGACAGAGACAGAGCATCTGAGCTTTACTTAGGTCAGAACCAAGCGTTTAACACGGGCCAGGCCACTAGGTGCCGGCGTATTTGACGTGCGCTGGTGACATCTGTAACAGCTGCTTCTGAACGTCGCAATTGTAGGATACGATTGGCGGGTGTGGCAGGTTGGTACATCAACCCAAGTCAAACAGGAATGCTGTTTCCACTACCTAGTCAGAATGCAAGCAGCCAAAAGCAGCAGATGGGAGCAGAGATCCACTCGGACGGAGGGGGGGTGGGGGTGGGGAGGTTTTTCTTCTACATCATGTGAGGCCCATACACATTTTCAAGCTAACCGATGCCATCATTCCTTTTTATGCTAGCACTAGTCATGACAGCAAGTCCAACAAATGTAGAAATGTAGCTCTATTTTAGTACATAAATGTGCGACTAAGCGTCTCAACGTCACCGCCAGTGATTTTAACCCTTACAGATCAAACATAAACATCAGGATGTCCACTTTGCCCTCACACTCTGAGACTGTCAAAACCAAGACATAAAGATGCCCTGCGGACATGTTTGCAAAGTCAAGGCCATGATTTTAATCAGAGCTGCTCATAAAAAACACCATCAGCAGAGAGAGGATACAGACGATGTACGCAGGCAGTTATTTACGCCTGACACCTAAAAGATATAGAGGTCACATGAAGATCAGGGTGAAATGCGTGCAGACAAATTCTCCTTCCTCATGTGTAGCATGCACACACACACAGGCACACACACACACAGACAGAGGGAAATATTACATTCTGCTCTGAATAAAATGTCATGTTGTCTTTAACACCCTGGCAGTATCCAAGCACCTGGGAAGACAGATTCACGTTTATGCTCAGCTTATTTTTGGCTCATCAAACGCACCTTTTATCTCCCGCTCCTGGACCAAGGTCACCTTGAAAGGAGACGGCATTGATGGCTTCAGACGCTGCCTGCTCCCCTAACAAAAAACGAACGAAAAGCTGAGTTTCTGGAGACGGCAGGGTGCACAGACGGCTCTGGCCCTCCATCTGACCCTGAAGGCAAGCGATCATGCCCTCATTAAAGCGTTTGCCTGTCCATTGATCTGCTGCAACAAGTTCTCCGTCACGCTAAATTCAGTATGGTTGGGTGACATTTTACTCGAACGTTTACATCATGCAGCAGCAGCAGTCAAGACGAGGCAGCCTGCCTGTTGTATTAAGAGACAGAAGGCAATCAATTAGCATTGGCTGTAAAGGTATCCGGTTTATTTTTATTTCATTGGCAGGAAGTTCATCAAAGTGTCACCATAACAAAAGCCTCAGGATTACCAATGAACCGCAATTTAAAATCAATAGCAGCTGCGGCGTTGCTACATGCTAATGTCCATGTAAAGCAAGTCCTGACTCAGACGCATCCAACAAATCCAATAATGGGCTGTATGGGTGTTAGCAGAGCGGGGGGACTGAGAAGTGGTCAGATCCTGTGGTCGCAGGACTGCCCACGCTACAGAAGCATATTGAGCGATGCTAATACGGATGCAAATCGATAGAGAAATGTGTGTGGTCCCAGCAGATAAACAGAGAACAGTGAAAATGAAGAGGAAGATGATGGCAGCGCGGCTGAGGAGGGGGTACCGGATATCTGAGGGGGAGGAGTAAAAGCTGGACTTAACTTCATGCTAGATTACTGAGGAGAAAGCAATGTACCAGCACAACTTTAATCACCCAAAATCCGGATCTCATTTGGGGCTTGTCAGGGCCAGAGGACTTTAGCAGACCGCACTGTCGGAATACTGGACAGAGAGGAGAGCTAACTACACTGTTGGGATACTGATGCTGCAAAATTTGTTTTCCACTTCTAGGAATGGGTGGAACAGATGGAGCCGAGTGCTTTTGGACGGCGTGAAAGATGGAAGCTGCTCGACAAGGATTTTTATGTTTTTTAGAGGACTACACACAGACAAACACACTTTGTTCCACTGAGGGTGTGAAGCTGAGGCCCACTCAAGCCACATCTGCGACGTGACTTTTTCTCACCAACAGCACACCTCCACGATATCACCAGATGTGCCAGGATGAAAGTTTAAATCTTTCGTGAGTCATGTCCCACTGTGTGAAAAGCAAGAACGAGGTCAACGGATTGAGGTACTAATCCCTCAGCATTTTGGCTGATAAAACCCAGCCTCTCTTCTGCAATACGCTGCTGCTAGTTTAGCCACAAAGCACTGGCATTCATGAGTCCTGCTCGGTTTAAACTGCCCTATCAGAGGTGCAAGTACCCGCGCCCTGGGTGTGCTGGCTGCAAGACTTTTTTGATGAGGTATTTTCAGTCTTGAAGTGCCTAAACTTTGCTGCGCAAAACTGACAGGTTGCATAATGGACTGCAGACACCCAACCCCGGGCATGAGCTGCACCGTGGAGATCTATCCAGAAGAGTTAGTCCAAACTGGCAACCCCACTGAGGAGAGGGTGGAGGGGTGAGAAAATGATGAATAAGTGAATACCAAAACTCATTTGTGTCCTTGACAAACACTTGAGTCAGGCATTTTCTCTTTACAGGGTCTGTGTGACGCTAAAAATAAAACAACTTTCTTAACACTGACTGCAGACTTATAGTGACTGAAGCCAACACCGCAAAACACATACACACACGCACATGCCTGGAGCAGTCTAAGTACCTTCAGAGGTGGATTCGGGGGTACTCTGACCACCAAAGGACAGCGGCGTCTGGTGCGACCTGCAGCCGTTGTGCTGCCACCGCCGTCAAAACCACTCCAGTACCCCAAGGACAAAAGTACCACGACTTTACTTGCTGCCACTACATCAGAGCTGATAACAGGTTCCTTTGTAATGTAATCAAAGTGATTTACGCCGCTTTGCCCCTCAGAGGTTAGAATGTTATGGCTGATGGGTGAGAGCACCATGCCGCGATGGCGCTGCCATGGAGAAACAGAGGGATTAAAATGAAGCTTAGGACATTAAGCCTCCAAAGTAATAATTTACACATCCGCAGCAACCTTAAAGTGCTTAAAGTCAACTCTATTGTGTGATGTGTGTGTGTGTCGTGTGTGTGTGTGCTCATATGTGTTTGACCCCCATTTGTATGGATCTAATGATGTCCTGCGCTTGCCAATGAGATCATCTGGCAGAGGCAGGACTGACAAGTTGATATATTGCTGGTGTGCAGAGTCTCTGATTTATAGTTCTGCCATCGCCTGTAGCTGCCGCCAGTAAGGAGCTGCCTACCCCGGAGGAGATCCGCCACCCTGTTGACACATAGAGCCGCTTCAGGTCCCATCCCACCCGCCACCACCCCCCGGTGTGCTGGTGTTTTAGTACCATATCCAGCCAGGCTGCAGGGCCATGTTCTTTGTCAGGAAGTGATGGATCTCCACCCATTCCCACCCACATCCTGATTAAATGGTGGCTAAACGCTGGAAAGCTGATACAAGTTCTGCAGAGTTGGTGATGTCATGAGAGGCGTTGAATACCTTGCTGCGGCACGCACGTTAGCTCTATCTGGGACTTGCTTGGGCTTTTTTTTTTTTAAATCCCATCCGGGGACTTTTCCAGGTAACTGAATGTCCACGCTGAAGCTCGGGGAGCTTGTTGTTCGGCTGCTCTCGTTAGCATCTGGGCCTGAACCACCTCCTGATCTCAGGATCTGAGATTTGGGTTTTCAAAACAACATTTCAATTCATTTCTGAATGACCATCAGTTCCTGTCACCGCTGATATTCCATTGATAGCAGCCCCAGAGTGTGTGTGTGTGTGTGTGTGTGTGTGTGTGTGTGTGTGTGTGTGTGCACGCTCAGGCATACCTTTCTCTCTGCATTACTACACACAGATCAATAGGATTCTATTCTTGGCTATTAGAGCCTAAAGGCTGTCTCCTTTCTGTCTCCTTGTTGTCTCCCGGTGTGTGCTTGCCCCCCCTGCCCCCCCTCCTCCACATACCCCAACGGGGCACGGCCGCCTTCCCAGCCGGACAGCGGGTATAGTTGCAGGAAACAAACGAGGGGGGAAGTTTTTGGGAGATCACAGCGGCTCAACTGCCTCCTCGGAGGATCCTTGCGGAAACGGACAGCCACACACACACACACACACACTCCTCCTGTTCCCGCTGTAATTCTCAGCCCTCTGCCACGCTGCCAGGCTCAGACCCTTGATCTGCCACTTCCACTAATCCTCAGAGGGAAAGAGGTGCAGCCAAAAGTACTGGCAGGCCGGCCGGGTGGAACAAACACACACACACACACACACACACAAACGTGCACACCCCGATACCGCTGTGGCAAAAATAATGAGCTCTGGGGCATCGATTTGCTGGGGTGCAAAGTTCCGGGATGTCACCGAACATTCCACCTGGTGGAGTTTTAACCTGGTGAGCGGGTCTGTGAGCAGGGAAGCACGACGACTCCGGAATGGCGCCTTCATCTGCGCCACTATCATCATCAGCAGAGAAAAAGGCGGGGCTGACTAGACAACAAACTAAAACTGAAGGAGCGCCAGCGCCAAAGAAGGGATGGATGACTCCCCACTCACCTTCATCATTCCGATAAGATTTTATCACCTCAAATGCAAGAGCCAGTTCTATGTTCAGGCCGAGTCTCCAGCCGCAGCCATCCAAACAGATCTGTTTCTCACAGCGGATCCCTGTGTTGACTGGTTACGGGCTGCTTTTACACCATTAGAAAAGCTTTCTTCTTAACATTACCCAGAAGAGTAATGTTGCAGCCAGCAAGACATAAGCCCCATTAAGCTGATTCACCAGTTCTGCATCAATCCTGACACCGCGCCTGTGTTGGAGGATGGATTTTTGCTCCCATCTTCAGAAGCATGTGTACCACTGGGAGAATCAGCTTTGCTTCAGTCAAACCAGACAATGTTTTTATTGTATCTGGAAAAGCTAATTAGAATCAGTTTTCTTCGTTCCCATAAAGCACAAAAATGAGCAGCTGCACATTTGTATGAGCCTGGCAAACATGGCTCCACCTCTCAAACTGTCCCTCTGCTGAGCCTCACTCCTCCCGGGCAGGTGAACGGGTGAAAGGTGGGTGGGACCAGGCGGACAGCTCTTCATCACTTGATGGGCTGGGGAAGGCTGTCAGACAGGCAGGAGGACACAAGGAGGACCTGTAAAAGCAGCCTGACAGCAGCACGGAGCTCCGGGTACCACAGACTTCCAGTTGTAGGGGGATTTTTGGGTGGAAGAACATGCAAATAAAAGCAGCTGTGCTCAGTTTCCTGGTGAGCACCAACATCTGCGCGCGCGTGCCGGCATCTGCTGTCTTACCTGGAGCCTGGCTGGGCTGCAGTGAAAAGCGCGGCAGGTTAGACGGCTACGGAAAGGATACAATCTGAGAGCCCCGCTCTGGGTGCCGATGGCCAGGATCTTCTGCACCGGGTCGAAAGCCATGGACGACGGCTGATAGGGGAAGCCATGACGCACAGTCTGAGGCGGAAAGGGTGAAAACACTGGTTAGACATCCAGGTTGTTATGTGCAATGATTCAACTTTTGGTAGTTAGAGGCGCTCTTTAGGATCTTTTTATAACAAGGACTCTATTTTTAACTCTTCTCTCATGTAACTCTTCTTTTTCTCTGCCTTTTTCACCGCCTCCCACATCAGGTTGCTGTGAAGTCAGTAAATGAAACCAGGAGAAACACAGCCATCGCTAACAACGACACAACACACAGGGTGGATGCGTCCTGCTGGCGCTGCCCTCCTGTGTGTGTAACTGCCGCTTTATGGCATCAGTCAGCTGATGGTGTGCTGTTGGATTTGTTTGCTCAGTGGCAGAAGGCTAAAGAGCGTTACGTAAGCAGCTTTCAGTGCAGCACAGACACCTGCTGTCCTCGCACAGGGACATTACAGAGAGATCTTGTCCATGCACACACACACACACACACATGCAGTAAAGGGGTGCTCCATCAAATAGGTGGATGGTTGATGTTTGGGATTTATTAGTGATCAATCTTGGCCGAGAGCTGGTGTTTTCTTCCTTAGCATCCAAGTGCTGGCTGAGCCAGCGTTGGATCTCTGTTCATGTTGGAGACAGAACAATCATGGTGTCCACAGCGGCGCTGAGGTGGTGGAGACTGTCACATCAGAGGCCCGCTGCACCCTTGGCTGCAGCACTGGCTTGATTCACCCACTGAGCTGCTACAAACGTGCTGTCGGCGTCTTTAAAGCACACACCAAAGCATTAAAGGGTACACTGCTAGCTGCCGCCTTTAGCACCTGGGGTGATTGCTTGAACGTTCATTCATGTTATCTGTTGAAACACTCGTTTCTGGGAGCATCCGTCTCACGATGGAACACCACCGTTTTACTAATCCAAACCGATCAGATGCAACTTGACTCGACCCCTGAGACAGCACATCACACACCTCGACCATCACGCCACAATCCCAGTAAGAAGTTTCTGGCTGCAGAAATATCCTGGGGAAATGCAGAACCAATTGTGCAGTCATATGGCCTCCCTGGAAATGTGTGTGTTGTTGCCGTGGTGTTAAAGACCCTGAGTGCTCCCCCTTCAGTGAGTTTAAACACCATCCTGGGGGGATTCAGCTTGACTCGATACGTTGTCCTTTCATTTGAAACACGCACTTGATGGATTCTGGGACGGAAAACTGAGACGTGCCGATAAAAACAGCAGAAAAACATAAAGCACAATGAAAAGATTTGCAAAGACGTATAAGAGGAGGCTGGCTCACCTTGCAGAGCTGGAAGTGCTCGGACTGGATGGTCTCCTGGATCAGATGGTTCTCCTGTGGCACCACCTGGACGGATGGGGTGGAGGTGGAGGAGGATGCCTCCTTCAAGCCGTCCAGCACCTTCCTGATGTTAAACTTCTTCATTTTGTCAAAACGCAGAGCTCAGAATTGAAGGAGATGGCCACTTTTCTCTCACTTCGCGGTACACACACGCACAGCGGCGCGTTATCCGTCCTCTGGTTCTCGGCTCACATCTTAGCGCTCCTTCCTCAGCGCAGTCTCCATCGCCAGGAGGCTGTGACGCGCGTCTCGTTGGCGTGCAGGGCAGGATGGAGGGCAGCTGGGACGTTCGGGGGAAGGCGGTTGGATTCGCTGCTGTGCGTCTCGGTGGCTCGGCCGCTCGCTCGTCGCCTCCGCGTCCCTCCCCTCCCTCTCCGGACTGATGTGCGCGCCGCTCAGCCAAGGCGGAAACGCAGCGCGGCGTTGCCGCTGCTGTTGCGCATGTCTGACAGAGCCAAGGTTTCTACGCAAACCCCAGCACCTTTTAATCTCTCTCTCTTTCTCTCTCTCCCCCACTCTCTCTTTCCTCCGTCTCCTCCTCCTTTCCTCTGCTGTCAGCGGAGACGCCCCCCCCCCTCCTTTCTACCGCCTCCCTCTCACGCACGGTGGGTTTTGCTCCATTGCACCTGGACGTGGTTACTGGGATGCTGCAGCGGGATGAGCCGGACACAGGCTTAGTCTCTTCTGTCCCATTCTTCCCAGTTGGCCCTAAGTATGCCCACTCTGTGCGTGCGTGGAAACGGAGTCATAAGAAAAGCCAGCGCACCACATGAACGCCAGAGAAAACCGTACAGACAAAAAAAAAAATGATAAAGCAATCTTTCAGTATCCATTTTGTAACCTCTTAATGTGTTTATCATCTAGATGGAACGCGCACGCACGCACTAATCAGCTGACACAAACAAGGTCTCTAAAAAGGTGATCAGACATCATCACCTGGAGGTGATGGCCGACGACCGCTTCTCCTGGTGCTGTGGCTCGGTGAGCTGGTCAGGTTCAGGAGCTCGGTGCACGAGTGTGTCTGTCAGCTCACACGCACACCAGCAGCTGACAAGCCCGGTGAGGCTCTCACGCCTGAGTGAGGTCCACATGGCCACCTGTCTGGACTGTTTGCTGACATGCTCCTGCTCGACGGGTCGCCGCCAGAACCAGAGGCAACAGAGGCAAGGGTGATGGTGTGGAAGTAATAGCTGTGTGTGTGTGTGTGTGTGTGTGTGTGTGTTCACGCATGACACATTAAATAGTCTCTGTTGGGAGAAATTTGCCCCAAAATGGAACCTATCTGCTGACACTGATCAAATGAGCTTTTATGTGTGCGTTTCCATGTCAACACTTTGGTTCAGAGGTAGCTGGTACAAAATATGCATCCTGGACATTAATATATATATAAACAACAGAGCACAAATAAAATCTGAGGCGGACCGATGGGCAAATGATTAATTCAGCAATCACAGCAGAGTGGTTGGGAACAATTGCTGCAGTGCTGCTTTGCATAATAAACTGTAATTAACCACACACACCTTCAAGCTAGAGCTGATGCTGTGTGCGGCCTGATGTGGAATACATTAGGCAGACAAACAAAGAGGTCCTTATTGGTCAACTCATGTGAGAGAAAGGGAGAGGGGGGAGAGGGAGAAAGAGATAGAGAGAAAGAGAGAGAGAGGGAGAGAGAACGGTGCATATACTTGGGTGATTTAATTTAGCACTTATTGTATTGTGGCCAGAGCCATTCATCTGGCACTATCGTGTGTGTGTGTGGGCTCTTTGATAAGGCTTCTTGTTCAAACACTCTATTAGTGTCTTCTTCACCTTTGAGGAACAAACACATTCAGTTTTGGGAACATGTTATGCAGAAAATACCTTTTGCATCCTTGTAAAATCGAATCCAGAGGGCGAAGCTGGACGACAGGGCAGCAGCTGTGACCCGCAGATCTGCTGGTACGTGTGCACACACCGGGCGTGAACATACTGTAACGGCTGCACACGTATCACTCATACAGGTTCCTGAAGACCACAGCCCTCAGACTCTTCTGCTGCCGCTGCGGCGGGAAGCAGCCAAGCATGAAGGAAGAGAAAAACAAAAAGGGGGCAGAAGCCGGTCAGGCTGAGAATCAGGGCGTCCTGTCAAGTAGAATGATTGGCCGCACAAGCAGCTCCTGACCTCAGCGACAAGCTGCGGTTAACCGAGTGAATCACAGCACACCTGATATTTCAGCCATCTGATTTTCCGTCTGCGGTGCGGAAGCCCTGCATCCCCGTGCAGCCAGGTGGTGCTCAATAACACTGCAGAAACCCAAGGTTAGATCTCTGCACGCTACTGAACCAAGACTTCCTCCAGACTGTTTTGCCTTCTTCAGTTCTTTGAAGAAGCCTCGTGGAGAAAAGGTGAATCGTTTTCGAGGAAACCAACGAGTCTAGATGTTTATGCTGAACATATGAGCTGATGTGTCGCAGGCATTGGCAGAGCTGGGGGGAGGTGGGGGGCTGACAGTAATACTGTATAATGCTATTAGCCTGAGTTTATCAAGGAAAATAAGCTGTTTAAGCAGATTTCAGGTCAAAGGTATGTAACAAGCCAGAAATAATGGCTAATATCCAGTGCTCTGTGTGTGTGTGTGGTTGTGTGTGTGTTTGTGTAGGCATGTTGCAGAGCTCAGAGGAGGAATGTGACATGCTTATTTTTGGCTGGACTCACACAGCTGGCATTCGTTCCTCCAATCAGGGACGGGTATTTCTATCATTATGGGAACTTTCAGTTTTACCTCGAATCAATTCACACTGTATCAAATCAGCACGTCACCATGGTGAGCACGCCCCTGTCACCTGGGTACAGAGGTTGACTCTTGAGATTCAAATTTTGAAACTCCTCTTGGTGGATTATAATGTTGTGATGTTGAGCCGTCTCAGGGGAAACGCTGATTAGTTAAACTGTGCAGTATATCTATCAGATTACCCATCATCCACCGGGGCTGACTGTGAGCTTTGAAGTGGGCGACAATAAAGAATGCGTGATTACAGATGCACTAAGTGAGTGATCCTCAACACCATGAGCGCATAATTAATCTTTTCATTTGTGCAAGCGTGTTCTAAAACATGTGCTTAGGTTGGAGACAGATCCGACATCGGCTGCAGCGCGACAACAGCAACATGTGAATCTCCTCTCGGACAGCGTACTGCTACTAGTTACACACACATGCAAGCCCCCTCGTATTTCTATCATCATGAGGACGGCCATCAGCTACAGATGGACAGTGGACGGAACCTTGTCCTCACCTCAATGTCAAAGTCTAACTGAGCTGAGAGCTTTAATCCCGTCAGCTCTTTGAAGGAGCAGACGGGGTTGTGGGATGGAGGCTACACCATTACCCCAGAGGGTTTAAGTTGCATCAGATTCCATTCAGATGTTCAGAGATTGAGATATGAGCCCTCTCATACACTCAACACAGATCAAAAGAAAAAAAAACAGAGGAAGTAGAAAAGAGAAGGATGTCTTCTGCTCCATTGTCTGAGATAGCCGTGATCGATGTGGGCCATGGGGAAGGCTATCCATGACTTCCCTCTATTGCATTTTCACTTTGAATTACTTCACACTGTATCAAGTCAGCCCGTCACCTTGGTGACCACGCCTGTGACACCTTCACCACAAACTGGTTTCAGCGCTTAACACCTGTCCTTCAAAGTTTAAAACGCTTCTTGGTGAGATTACGTTGTGATAGAGAGTTGTGTCAGGGCACACGCTGAATAAATAATTGTGCAGTGATCCCCTGTGATTGGCAACAGATGCCAAATAAAAAATCAATTAAAATAATAATAATAATAATAATAATAATAATTATAATCATAATAATCATACAGAAAATAATGTGCAAAAAGTAAAGTGCTATAGTCGAGTTGTGTTAGTCTAGCACTTATCTAAGTTTGTAATACAACATTATGCTTGAGTGATGTAAAAAAGTCATTGTGTGCAGTATACGTCTTAGTGGATTATTCAATTAGAATAATCAATAGAATACTTGATTGCTAATATAATTGACTGCTGCAGCCCAGTAACCTGACCCCTCTGGATTATGCTGCTTTAATTAAATCCAGGTCACTGCAATAATGTAATCATATTCATATTATATCAAAAGCCACTTTGGCCTTGATTTAGGGTCACACTAAAAAGATGTGTATCCAGCCATCTATAGATCAGATTACCCATCATCCACTGGGCTGAGGATGACCTTTGAAGTGGGCGACAATAAAGAATGGGTGATTACAGATGCACTAAGTGAGTGATCATTAACACCATGAGCTCAGAAGTAATCTTTTCATTTGTGCAAGCGTGTTCTAAAACATGTGCTTAGGTTGGAGACTGATGTGACATCGGCTGCAGTGTGACAACAGCAACAGGTGAGTTTCCTCTGAGGCAGCAAACTGCTACTAGTTACACACATACATACTGTACACACACACACACACACACACACACACACACACACACACACACACACACGTTTTACTTTGAATCAATTCACACTGTATAAATCAGCACGTCGCCATGGTGAGCACGCCCCTGCCGGCAACTGCTTTTAGAGGTGAACCCTTGAGATTCAAATTTGATAAATCTCGATGGATTATGATGTTGTGATTGGATATCTTTTAATTACCCATCATCCACCGGGGCTGA
>CAAE01014723.1:919912-957990 GCA_000180735.1 Tetraodon nigroviridis
CCTTTTTCCAAAGGGCCCTGCATTTTAATATTGACTTGATGTTCAAATAGGAACAGATTAATATCTACTAACCACCTCTGCCGATAAACAAAGGTCACAGGGAAATGAGGGGAGCCAGTCTGTGTAAATTAGACAGGATTTCTGTGGTCACCTGACGGTTCCTGTGGGATAGAGATAACCTTGCGTTCTTTTCACTCTGCACCTTTAAACGAGAGCAAAAGTAAAGTAAAAAGAAAAAAGAAAAAAAACATGGCTGGACACACACACAGCAGCAGGTCGGCGTGCTTGGTGCTGTGTGTGCAGGCCAGCTGCTCACCTCTGCAATGGAGCCCGTCCTCTCTTTTCTGAGGAATCCTAATCTGATATCTGACTTCTGGTACATGGCACCCTCCTCCTCTGTGACTGCTTTCATGGTCCTGATATGAAAGAACACACACACACACAACAAAGAATGTTCCCTGTCTTTACCACAGCTGTATTTCTTCTTACCTGCAGTTTTTAGGTTGTAGTGAAGTCTGATAATCTGACACAATAAAGAGGAAAATGAATGATTTAACAGGGCCATAACCCAGGCACAATAGGGCATCCAACTGAATAGCATAAAAAGAAAAATGAATAAACATCACCGTCAGCATTTCTGTCTCTCTAATCATGAAGTTTTGTGTGTGTGTGTGTGTGTGTGTGTGTGTGTGTGTGTGTGTGTGTGTGTGTACTTTTACTTCCATGTAGAGCAGAGTACCAATAATGTGCAGGCAAGCAATTTTAGGGTAAGTGAGGACATTTGAGCTGGTCTGTGCACGCTAATCACAACAGTGGGCCATGGAGAGAGAGACTGAGTGTGTGTATGTGTGTGTAAGAATGTCCCCCCTTTGAAGGCCTGGTAGTGTTTCAGGTTTCATTTATATTATAGATTTGTATTCCTTCAAATGCAGCTGTTTGCATACTTAGAAGACCTTCACTGGGGAGGAACAACATGGAAATCTGTCATAGCTGATCTATGAAAAGATAATTTCTAATGACCCTGATGCGGAAGATGTGGACGGGAGCAGCAGCATATGCTTAACGTGGTCTGTGCTTTCAGCTGTAGCGATAATAAATGGTCTGGGACGCTACTAGGATGCCCTAACCTTAAATTGCTGGCTCTGCCACTTTGGGAATCACAGGTTAAATATCTGAAGAAATGGATCAAAAATGCTCGCGTTGATCATTTCAAAGCAGCGTTGATTGGTTCCATTTTCCCCGTTTCATCTGTGTCTGGGTTAGGCACGCGTTCCCTCGACATATTTGTGACTCTCGAAGGTCCTTAGTGTGTGTGTGTGTGTGTGTGTTAGAGAGAGAGAGAAAGAGAGAGAAAGCGGGGGGGAATTAAATGGGTTTTGGATTATTGCAGCAAAGCCTGAGTGTCGTCTGCAAACCTTCATCGTTTCCTCTTCAACGCTTGAGCTCTGTCAACAAGCAGTGCAGTGTGCGGCCCTTTGCTCCTGTTATCTGCTCTGCGTCTTAGCTGCAGCAGCTCAGGCTTCTTTCTGCTCATGTCTTCTTTAATCAGCAAAGCAGCAGAATCAGAGGACAAAACCCCGGGGACGCTTGATCCCCCAGAGACAGAGCAACACCATCGGGACAAAGACCAAGCTTGTTCAGCTAGTAATCAAAAGGACACCCAACTATCCACCTCAGCCAGCTGGAAGTGTGTCTGGGTGGGCTTGGGTGTGTGTGAGCATGTTGCAGGAATGCGTGAACACACAGTACAGCAATAGTGTTGCTGAGTTGTGTTACTAAGTTACACATCAAAACTCTAAAGGGGGTAAAGAGAGTTTCTGGGGGGAGGTCCCCTCAGTCTCTTTACCACTAAAATGAATGTCTACTTCCCCCTAATTCCATCACCCCTTGCTCTCCCTCCATTCAGGTATCAAACATCCTCCTCTTACTTTCTGTGATCGTGGCGGTCCCCTCCTCTCCAAGGTCATGGCTGTTCTTCTGTAGCTCACAGCACAGCTGCAGCAACCCGCCAGCCAACAGCTGCCAATTAGGAAACGGTTTCTCCGTTAATAGACACGCCATTAACGATTACAGTGTGAGCCGATGTCTCGCTCTGCAGAGCTCTGCAACACACACACTCACAATCATGACACACATGTTTAAAAAGAAAGAAGGAATTGGGGTTTTGTTTCTATGTTACAAGGACAGAAGTAATATTTGCGGAGTAAAATCCAGCAGTGGAAGCCTCCACACAGCAGGAGGGGACTGCTGCACGGCCACTTCGCACCTGCACACACAGTTCTCCTGACATGCACCATCATCCAACAACACCAAACTCCATCCATCCATTTTCTGGGTCTGCTTGTTTCACACTTGGGTAAGCCGGGGTCTGCTGGAGCCGATCCCAGCTGTTAGTGGGCGAGAGGCGGGGTCCACCCTGGAAGGTCGTCAGTCTAATACGGGTCAACAAACTGAACAATCATTAGCAATCTGCACGGGCGCAGGTCTGGAAATGAAATGTATCAACTTCAACGGCCACTGGGTGTCACCCTCATCCCTTTCATTTCCAATTTTCTTTCTCATCAGTCAGCTGATCGGATCCCTGCGGCATGGAAGCTAAATCAAATATCACCTCAGACTGTCACGTTAGATGCATTGGACAAACAAACCCAAATTTAAATTTCAGCCTCATTGAGACTTACACGATTTATTTTGACAGTTTCTACCCAAGGTGACTAGTGACAGCTGTAATTTCTTCAGATTTGTCATGTCTGGCTCGTTTGCGCAACATGAACCTTCTTGTCTCTCTGCCTCCAGCACGCAAGCTTGAATGTTCCAATTTATTGATCACTCAGTGGCAGTCTAGTGGGAGTCAGGCTGTATCCAGCATTCCTTTAAGGTATGCGGAGTGACCTTCAAGAAAACAGACTGAAGGACTGTAATCAGACACGCAGGCTAAAAAGTCAAAGCAATCTGCTGCAGGCAACGTGTCTTGTTATTAGTGACACAGTTAAATGGCATTTTACACGTGTGTGCAGAAATGGCTAGAAAACTGTATGTTTGATGGATAGGTGAACAAAATAAATACGTTAATGAAGCAGGCGCATAAGAACACGTGACAGTGGTGGTTGTAAAGGGGCTTAATGTCCACCAGGGGGCGCTAGTTCCTTGTTACTCAGCCCAAAATTGGGACCAATCCTACTGCAGTAGTGAACTTTGAGGCAGAAGAACAAGAAGTCTCATCAGGTCTGAACTGCATCTACCAGCTGAAACAGGCTGAAAAAAAAAAAAAATTAGAGACAATTGTCTTCATCTCTTCTTGCCACGTTTCTTCAACTGCCGGGGGGTGGCGGGTGCGGGGGGTTCCTCCTCCACTTCGTTCGCCTGGGCCTCTTCCAGAGACTCTGTGGTTGTCTCTTCTTCCTTGTCCACCACCTGACTGCAACTGAACTGTTTCACAGCAGCACAAAATTTCAATCCCTCCTGCAATATGGATGCCTGCAGACAAGATTGAGAGGTGTGTGGGCGACACATTGAGAATCTGGTGTTTGGAGGGTGAGACCGTACAGAGCAGATATTCCTCCCTGTGTCCTGCTCACATCAACAGCTCCTTGTCCACACTGACCTGCATCTTCTCATGTTTGTCCAGCTGGTGTCTCCTCATCTCCTTCCTGTTGAGCTGCTGCTGCTTCTGCTGCTCCAGCATGTTTTCGCGGACCAGCCGGTAAGTTTGGATCTTCTGCAGGTATTCCCTCTGCCGGAGTTCCTCTAAATTTGACTCCTCGAGGACAGGAGAATCCTTCTGGGGTCTACAGATTTACAGTAAAAACTATGATGCACGTGGAGATAAACACACTAAACTGCTGCATTTACAGCGTTTTTATAATTAAAATCTTAAATCTCAAATGTCATTGTGGGTTGTATGTTGAGAGCATGACTAATACAACACTTAGTGTGTGTGAGCCAGTTAGTCAACATGATTCTACTCATTTTAGCAAACTTAAGCACCATCTGAAGCAAAAGCAAAAGGAGTTTAGTCCTATATATGGCCGGCGACCTCCTATATATGTTAATGAAGAGGGGAGGCCAGCAGAGGTGACCACAGAGTTCACTGGATTAATGAACATTGCCTTGCAGGACAAAAAAATGTATGCAGCTGCAATAAAGCGTGAGAATCTATGGCGTGCCCCTGGTGCACCTGAGTGGAAAAAAAAGAGGTGCGTTGCACACTAATCAGAGTCTCCTAATAGACTTCTCCCCAGGATCTCTCTTGGCTCAAATTGCAGGCCGCAGCGTCGGCAGCCATTAGCAGTGGCCACAGACAGACACAGACACACACACACACACACACACACACACACACACACTTGGCTTGCAAGCACGTGCACTCACACGGAGCAGGAAAGTGGATGTAGAGGTGAGAGAGGTGCGAGCTCGTCTTGGTGTGACAACGAGGGGTCCTGAAATAGCTCTCTAATTAAAAGACCCAAATATCATCTCATTTATCATTGATGGACAAAGGGAGAGAGAGGTGGAGACACTCCCGCAGGGGAGTATAGCGTGAGCTCGAGGAATGCAAGGTAAAATCTTTCTGTTCACACAGATGCTACACAGATGACTAAAACGAGGGAAATAACCTATTCGTGCGAGAATTTGTGGTCTTTTCTTGTTGTTTTGATGAGCAGGCAGTTTTCTCCACACATATGACAATATCTGTAATATATCTGCAAAAGCAACTCAGTGCCCTACAGACATTCAACAGACAGGCCGGTGGCCATCCACACAGCCCAAACATTTAAATGTTATGCAGAGCCCTCAGCCTGGTGTTGAGCCCCTCTTTTAACCTAATTGGTTCACCATGGCAACTACCACTGAAATCATAACCCTAATGATTATCATGTGGGTTTATGATTAGGATCAGCTCTAAGTGGTTGGCATTAATGACTTGATTAATGCTTTTGTGTCTTTTTTCTCCACACCAGAGCCGAACATCGGACTTAAGTCACGTGTACGCAACCGATGGAGTGATTCTAACAAAGACCTTGTGGACTGCACACACCCCCACAGGGAGGCAAAAAACTTTGTTTGTCCTCTAAGCAAAGACGTGACGCACTATTAAGAGATGAATGACAAAGCAGAACGAGTGTGAGCATGATGGAGCACCTGATGAAGGGAGTGCAGTCCAGGCGAGGACAGGAGGATGACAAATTCATCAAATTCTGATTAGACAGACTGTGTGAGGAGGAAGAGTCCGACCAGGAAGAAGCTGTTAAAGATTTGATAGGAACCACAATATATATATATATATATATTTTTTTTGAAAACCTGAACAGTTTGCAAATACATAAATGCAGCGGAGATCATAATACCAGGGTCTGTCTTCTGGTCCATGTCAGTGGGACTTTCAGTAGTTTGATGTTGGAACTGGGTCAGAAACTTTAGACGACACTGTAAAGCCTAAAAAACAAGAGACAGTTAACTATTTTTTTTATCATTATAGGTGAAGATTGGTAAAAGACATACAAGGGAGTAAATATAAGAAAAGCTGATGTTCTGAACCTCTGTGTTACCTTAGCATGGCGGCCTGGTTCATCCTGTTCCCAGGCTTTTTTCACAGCTTTGATCTGATCAAATCTCTCTGTGTCCTTTATCACATCTATGCTCTCTGCTTTGGTCTGATCGCTGACCACACGGAGGGTCCAGTGAGGCTTAGTCAAGTCCAGGTCCTGCTACAAACAAACCAGCTTTGGAAATGTCTTCCTTGCACCCCCTCAACTGGATTTCCCGGTTAAATAAATGACCTAAAGAGGCCGTGCTGGTGTTGTGACCTTACTATTGAAGCTTTGGAGTCAGTCTTGGACAGGATGGCCAACTTGCCCTTCCTAGCTTTGGCTTTTGATGAGGCAGGAGCTTTCCCATCATGCTTCACTGTGTCAGCAAGTGATGAGAACAGGTTTTCATTCACTAAAAAAAGGGCAAAAACATAAAATTGTACTTTTTTTTTTAATGTGTGCCTGTAAATCTCTGCTCTCATATGATCATGGGCATAATTAAGCACATCTGCATAAAATCCAGGCCAAGACTGGATGTGTTGTGTTGCTTGAAGTGTACTAGATGGCGCTGTTGCACTAAACACCTGGTAGGATTAATCCGCCTCAGGCATTAACCATTATTTGCACATTTCTGACATAGTGAGGTAAAATAATTCTGCTGACACCTTGTCATTCTGGCTGAACAGCTTTGTTCCAAACTCCTGCGCTATTCTGACGCCCTGATCTTATCACCAGCGATGATGAAACACCTCTCTTTACTGGTGCCGCTGCAGCAGCGCAAACTGGAATTTTAACTAGAATCTTCTAACACTGTGTCTGTTAAAAAGATTAAAAAGAAAAGGGAAGAGATTTCAAAGGCTGGCGTGGCGTGTAGTGTGTGTATATCTATGTAGCATGATCAAGGGCACAGCCTCACCACTGAGACTGAGTTTAACTGGGTGAAATTAATTCACTTTCCTGCTGAGATATTTCCCAGGGCACCAGGGGGCAAGAGCCAACTTTATTTGACTTCGCATTGACCCACTTTCACAAGCTTATTGAAAACCTCACTAGGTTTGTGTGGACATTGGACACGCACACACACAACATGGTTACAATATCACAGCAATGTTCAGATCTGTTCAAGGAAAAAATAAAATATCAGGTTAATACGTAATGTAATGTGGGCCTGGTATTGAAGAATGCCTCCCACACACACTCACATGCTCCTCAGACTTGGTGCCATGTAAACCGAAATGAAAGATGGGGCCTATTGTCAGGGAATGGGACGAGGGGAGGACCCAGCGAAAGCGGGATGGCCTTCCTCCTCAGGCCATCATGCTAATTTCCACTCCATACCCAGCCATCAACGCGTCTTAAGACATCTTAAGATTGTATTAAGACATATATTTTGAGATGTCTTGAGATGTCTTTTCCAGCCAAGACGTGTCTATAAGACGTGTCTATAGACACGTCTTGACATGATGTCTTAAGACACCTTAAGACACTCAGTGTCTTGACGAGAAACCTGTTTGAGTGTTATTCCGTGTTCTGTTTTGGCATCTTCAAATGTTTGTCTTAGGATGTCCTAGGACGTCTTAATTTACAAAAATGTCTTAAGATGTCTTGATTTTAGTTCTTAAGACGTCTTAAGATGTCTTGAGACACCGTGATGGCTGGGTATGTCAAGCAGCACCTACTAAAAATATCAACTGGTTCTGCAATTAATTGATCCCGCACAGAATTTATTTGAGGCTCCTGCAAATTTCAAAGCCCTGTTTCAATAAATCAATCCAATTTGTCCAGTATGATAAAAAGCAGAGAGTTGGTGGTGGAGCAAAGGATTATTACGTTAGCCAATGACCAGCGAGGACAAAAAAAACCCTGGATATCCGCAAAAGCTGCTGTATTCGTCGGGCTTTCATTAGACATGTGATTAACAGGTCCCAGTCTAGCGGTAGCAAAGGTATTCTTTTATAAGTAAAACATCATAGATGGAATCAAAGCATTATTTAATCCATTAGGATCAAGATTTGAGATCAGTCATCACTTAACTGTAGGATCTACGTGAATTAGAGTACATCGTGGGGATTTTTGGAGTGGCTGGAAGTGAAGAGGTGTGGTATTTTTAAAGCCTACCTCTCAACTCATCCCTCCTTGACTCTCTGAGCTTTTGGATGAAGGTGAGCTCGGCTTCGTCCAGCGGCCAGCTCTTCATTACTTCGGCTTTGACCACATATTTATGATTCTGTGAAAGATGAACAAGCAGTCAGCACACGACCCACCCAAATTCCACCACAATTCAGCCAAGGTAGGAGCTGCCTGTATGGGGGTACACAGCATGAATATGCAGTCTGAAGAGACTAAGTTTAAAATAGTGTTTCTTTTTAGTGTTATAGTGTTATTTTTTTGGAGGAGGGGAGGGTCTCATGATCTGAAGAATGCTGGGGGTTGTGTTCTGTTTTTTTTTTCTTTTTAATTGGAAACAAAACTAACATACAACAGCTTCAGGAGGATGAGGAGAGATCTTTTTTTGACTTGCTTAATCTTCTTATTGCCCTCTCTGACAGCAGAGGAAGCAAGGGGGTGTGTTGGCCAACAAGATGATACCAAAAGTGGCAACTCCCACATTAATTCCGCTACAATTTAGGAAAAAAATCCCAAAAAATCAAAATGTGACTCAAATTAATACTCCTTCTGAAAACAAATGATTGTTGGTCAAAAACGAATCGTGAAACTAATTCTGACTGCTTATAAGTTGACACTAACTGAGAAAACACACCAAAAACATTGTGTCTAAAACAAGCAAATCAGACGTTCTGATCTTCACAAACTGCACAATCACTGTTTATAGGTCAGTGTGTGTGTGTGTATGTGTGTGAGATATTACACATGAGACAGGAGGCCTGGTAATTTAAGGGACCTTCAGACAACCATGGGCCTCGTACATCATGCTCAAATCACAGCTCCTGACAAGCCCCGATAAGCTGGAGAGGAAGGAAAAAAACACCTCTCTAGTTTCTGCTCCTCTCTCGTTGCATATATTGTCTGCTGGAGAATGTGTGGGTGTGCTGAAAGCGTCTGTGCGCAGGTGTCTGTTGCATGTGTATGCCGTGTGTATTTGCAAGTGAAAAATTGATATCAGCACCGGCAGCAGGTAAGTAGGTGAGAGCAGCAGCGAGGGACTGTGAGGCATGCGTGGTCAGCAGCAGCAGCAGATAGCGGGCAGACAGCCGGCGGTGTACCAGAGGCTCAGTGGGAGGCTGCGGCCGCTCAGGCAGGGACTCAGCCGTGCCGTCATCCTGGTGTCTCTGTTTGGAGGCATCCGCCAGTTTGACCTGCTCCTCCTGACTGGGAGATGCTTCCTGCTTCTTTTCGATTGAGTCTGACGGCAAAAGAAAAACAAAAACACAGAATTTTTTTTTGTTTTTTGGATGAAAAGCTGAATGCTTTCTAAGCAAGTTTATTCAATTATTAAAACTGGTCATTTCTGTTAATAAAGCTGATAGATGCTCACCGTTGTTGGTCTGGAAGAAGAATGCAGGAATTGTCACATGACCTTTTCCTGTTTTGCTGGTTATCTCCTTCTCCTGGTCCAGAACTGACAAGCGAATTATTACAGTTTGTTTGGAGGTCTGGAAATGAACCGTTGCCAGGACATCTGCTCTCACCTGAACAGAGTAACTGTAGAGAAGCTTTAGTTAAAAGTAGAATTGATCTTCTGCTTCTAATATTCTGAGCTTCTAGATTTATCAGCTGTGCGACTGTTGGTGAAGAACAAATCAACACCTACACCCACAGTTCTCCTACCGACATATAATGCTGTTGTCGTTGGGAATGTAATAATCCTGATATTCACTCGTGGAGAAGGTATTGATAGGAGACTCGTGGGCTGGTTTTGGAAGGAGTTCCTTTTCACCGATCAAGCGCATTCGCCACTTGGTGCCAACTGGTGGCGGTTCAGGAGTGACTGCCTCTGCAACAAAGGTATAACCCTGCTAGAAAGAGATGGAACCATTAAAAGGATTTTATTGGTCCGAGTGGCTGAGTTACTGAAGATGAAGAGGGAAAAGTACATCTGGAATATGTACTTTCGACACCGAAAGCCGAAGAGTAACTTCCGGATCTACCTTGTTCGGCTGATAGATATGCGGTGCTGCTTTGTTGAACAGTATGTCCAGCTCTTCTCCTGTGTCATTATTTATGACGTGTAGCAGAAAATTAGAAATTGGAGAATAAATCTTTGGAGCCAGCAGCATCTCCTCAGCAACCAGGAACACCTTTCTGCACACAGAGCAAAAAAAAAAAAACAACAAAAAACTATTGGTCAACTATTGCAGATGTCGCAATGACAGAAATGTCCTTGGACGACTGGATAATGACAATACGGCGCAGGGCAATAATATTCTCCAACCTGAAGAGCAGAACCCAGGAGTTAGCCGTGGTTGGAACAGGCACGCTGTAATCCGCAAAGGTTACCCTGGACCATTCGTCCTGTTGACAGCGGTAAACCTCTGTCTTCTTCTCAGAGTGGTCAATTATATACCTACATTCAGAAGATCCATTACCAGTACAGCAAAAAATATCAAAAGAAGACAGGCATTTTTCTTTTGCTGAAATCGTTTTTTTTTTTTTAAACTTTAACAACCAGATGAACAACCATCCTACTGACTGTTCTTTGATTGTGGTGCACTTCTTTCTACCTTTAAAATTCAAGACACTGACGAAACCAGATGTCACCAAGGTAAGAAAAACGCACGCTTAGAGGCTCCAGCCTCCAGGCACACACACTGACCGAGTTCTGAAAGCATGCATCCATACACACATACACACACATCCCCAGGCAGCAGGTCATTCAGCAGACGCTGTTAGATGATTGGAACAGAGAGAGGATAAACAGCAGATGGTACCACTGGGAAAAGATGGAACACAATGTGGAAATATGTTCCCTGCCAGGCCACCACAGACCCCCCCCCCCAACAAGGAGCAGATTCTGGGCATGTGGAGCAACAGTGAGGCTAGATATATGCCCTCAGAAGTACACACACTGAACACTAACGTCCTTGTACTTTCCTACATGATGTTATGTCGACACATCTGTATCTATAAGGCTGACAAATATAATGTAGCTGGCCCCAGTATAGCCAGTAAAATCATCCCAAGTACTGTTCAGATGCTCTCTTCCCTCATGCTCCTCATATTGCAGAGAGACTTTGAGGAAGCCATGTTGCAGTGCTGTTCCCCCAGTGTCATTAGATTCATTTTTAGTCTGAACCAGCCTGATAACAACAGCCTGCGTCAGCACTGCTTCCATTCAGCCACACCTGTGTCCATTAGTGTCCAAACCAAAGACTTACTCATGTGGTGTCTTTCTAAAAAGGATTTGGTTATCTCTTTTTTAACCCAAGGTAAGAAAGCTGCCTAAAAATTATGCAAAGTTAATGACACCCTCCAACAATATTTAAATAGATTCATTTTGAAGGAACCAGACCAGGCTTGAACTTGTAAGAGCTGAGCTTGAAGAAATGTGCATCGGTGTGATGATTGAGCCAGAGTACTTAGGCCAGTCAGTATGCAGTGTATTTAATAGGCAGTCAGAACTACACTGTGTATTTTCCGAGAAAGATTACCATAGCAACTGAGCAGCATGTTTTTCTGCATCTAAATCAACCTTCGGCCACATCTCTGAAAGGATCTTCGATGCACTGAGGTTTTTTTCTGTGCCTGAATGACAAGAAAGAACAGAGGGAGAGAGGAAACGAGGGGAAAAAGAACCAACCACTGGTAAAGATTAAACCATTTACATTGCTGCCAAACACATGAAATAATGATTGTAGCTGACCTAGTTTGAGGGCTGAAACAGAAACGTTATTTTTTCCCGTCAACTTAAAAAAGGTGATTAGTATTTACCCAGAGTTTTCCCAGCACACCGAGTGAACCACACAACTGAAACAAATATGGCAAGGAACCTTTACAAAGAATGTGCTACAGGGAATCAAAATGAGACAAGTATCTGTGGCATCAGCTGCTTATCAGGAGATGTTCGGGCTCCCACATTCATTCAGAGATAGTTACGGCTTCAGGCTTCAATTGGCAGATTTGTGTCAGAAAAGCTGACTGCGGGGTTTAGGGAGCGGTATATTAGGCGCCTGGGCAGCAGAATTCCCGATGCGGCTTTAATTTGTCCTCCTTCTCAAATGATTAGCTTTTCAAATTGCTGCATACATTACAGCAGGCAATCACTGGCCACAGATCACATATGTAGCCAACAGAAATGAGAGAAGAAAAACGCAGATTTAGGTTTATTTGAAAACCAAAAGCTACATTTGGACATATGTCTGGCTAGTGTGTCTTCTCTTCCAACACAGAGCTTTACTGGAAAAAAGCAGGGTTTAAATGATTAAAATGTTAAATCATTGTCCAGTTGACTTAAATGTGATTTGTGTGTGTATTTACTGTACATGTGGTTTTACCTGGTTTGGAGGCACTTAAGATTCTTCGCACCGATTGTCCTTTGACGGCAGCCTGCAGTGTTGTGACTGCCTTTACCTCCACCTCCGTTGGCTGCCTGTCTTTCCAGCTTTCTGGTGGTGCTTGCAGTGAGTTCACTTCAACAGATCAGTGCAAATTAACGCTGTTGCAAAATTACATAATTGAATATATATTTTTAAAAGATTGCGGCATTAGGCATTATTCTATAAGACTAAGACTGGTGGCGTTTGACTCCAAAATAACCTCTGAGATCTTTGCCTTAAATGTGTGACCTTGACCTCTAAAAGACGGAGTCTGGCTGGACTTACAGGTAGAGTCTTCGTTGTTCTGGTCAATGTACAGGAGCGAAGGGTCAGCTGTGAGGGAACATACAGCAAATTGCTCCTGCGCTGTGAGCCTCCTGCCCAACGCCCCGCATATTGTGTGGTAAATCGCACGGTTAAATACCTACACACACACACAAATCCTATTTTATTTTGCAGAGTGAAGGTAGTAAAATGGAAAACAATCTCTTGTACTTAATGTGCAGTTTGTTGTGTAGTAAAAACCATAAAGTAAGTGGAACAAGCAGGCTTGCAACTCTTATTTATATTCAGTCTGCATCCATTTTCTAAACTTTTTCTACCTCAGGGCATAAATGAGTGTTCCCTGTGTTCTAGCTAAGAAAAAACAACAGAGACTCACATTCAAAGTACAGAATGTTCAGTGTCATTGACATGTTAAAGGAGAAAGCTAAAAACTGCCATAAACCAACAAATGAATGGTGATAATACTGCACAGCAATTTGCATTAAAAAGAAAAACGGCTATGCTTCTCAGCACACTTCAGTCAAAGTGTTAAACTTCCTACTGGATGTTGGTGGACCACTGTCACCAGTTACCGAGTCATGTTTTCGTGGTGAGGGGCTGATGTTTTGGGGACGGTGAGTCTTCTCCAGCATTCTTCTGGCTGCTAGCTGTTCCTGCTCATTAGTGAAAGAAGACACTACTCTGGCCAGTGCCCTCCAGATGGACAAGGCCTGATCCATGAAAAGAGCACTTTCCTAATTAAAACAAGAGAACACTGGGTTAACACTGGTGTGTGCTGATGCAAACCCTCTATTCTTTAGTTGCTCCATTGCTAATCGCACAACAAATGCTCTGAGGAATGTGTATTCAGACAGCAAGGACGCTTCAACAAAAGCATCCATCCCCTCTATGCTCCCTAGATTCCTCCATGATAATCAAACACAGCTTTTCCTCAAGTATAAAAAGTTTAAATATCAACAATAATATGAACCTCAAACAACTATCTGTGAACTCATCAAACTCTGGCATGAAAGACCTGTGATGACCTTGGTAAGGTTTGACAGCATGGTTTCTTCATCACTGAAGACAAAAGGTGTCATACTGCACAGATGAAGATGGTAGCCTACTGCTGCCTTCACAGAGAACGCCAACACATGTCGCCTGGTAGAAAAGACAGAAAATAAATTTATATGAACAATGGACACAGTGCAGTACAGATATTTAAGACAATATATCGGTAAAAATGTTGACAGCTAGAACAATAAAATAAGAAAAGTGTTAGGAGCTGGCACCCTTGATGATATGATACCATGAGTGCTCAGTGTGGGATTATGGCTCAGTGGTAATTGCACTGCTGCACACATGCACCTGACCCCAGAAACTAGGCCCTCTGCTTCTAGGCCAGGCAGCAGCCATTAATAGCGCCTAGGACAACGCAGGCCTCTTACTGATACTTCCTTTGGACAGTAAAAATAGGCTCCCATTGGTTTTTGCCTTACAGCATTAATGCAGTGCTGACAAGGAACATGAGGGACTTTTGGTGGTAACCATTTAATAGAAAAGCAGCTTGCTGTTGTGGTTTATTTCTTATTAGACTGGCCCCAAATGAGCTTTCAACCAGTTTCTAGCCAGTCAGCAAAACTATTTCCACTTAACGAGAATAAAATTATACTATCACATGCTACAAATTAAAAATAAAAGGAAGTGCTATTGTGGGATCCATTACTTTAAAAAGTAGCTATATAAAACTCTGCCCACCCAACCATGTTGGGCTAGTAAACTATCTGTGCTTTTTATTTGGATCAATACGATGATCATTCATCAAAGTCACTGCTGCCTTACCCTGGGGGTAAGTCAAGCATGGCTGCCTTTGAGCAGGTGGTCTTGATCGTGAGTAGCGGGGACTGCAGCTGCAGGCTTTTCCACGTGTACGGCAAGGCGATGAGCACTGCAGACCCACACCCAGCACGTGACATTTCTGCCTCTGAGATGTTTAGAAAGGTGAGAAAAGGTAGGCAAACATCACAACCCTGGTTCAAAGAAATCCCTTTACCTGAAAATCTGGTTGTATGTATGCAAGGCTGTGTACAGCTTTATGTTCTTACTATCTCCAGGTGTGTCTCCCCAGAAAAGCAAAGCAGAGACACTGATGAGGAGCTGGGATGATTCTGCACTGTCCACACATAAGTAGTGTTTGCCTCTCACTTCTGGACACTGGAGGAAAAACATGCGTGCAATAAGAGAATGAAGTGGAAAGCAGAGAAGCAATGTTGTATAACCGAAAGCATTGGTTCTAAAGTTTTTTGAAATAATTTAGAGAAAAACCTGGTTCACCTAAACAGATGGGCAGTAGGCACACAAAAACAGACAACGAGGCTGAACGAAGAAAGAGAGGAAGAGAAAAGGGACGTATACATGCCTGGAATAGCAAACAGTTGCCTTCTTCACACATGCAAAAGCCTAAACATCAGACAGTTGCAGACAATAATGCAGGATGTGATGCATAAAAAAAGGCAACAGCAGTAGGTTAGAGTGGGTTACTCCACTGCTCTCTGTCATAATATCTGTTTCCCTGACCAATAACTTAATGAGCCCACTGTTTTGCAAATCTTGCGGTCTGCTTAACAAGTCGTGCCGTGTCTCTGATTTCATTAGAAACACAGCATGCATCGCATTTCTGTGTGTGCTCCTGAGTATACAGATGCATGCAGTACATGAACAGGTTTACATGGGGGCTTGCCACTGCAGATGTGACAAAGGATCCAGTGGTGAAGGAGTGTGTAGATGAGCCAGGGGAGTTGGTGTTTATTGCTGCTTTGGATAAGACCGAGCTCTGGAGACACACAGTGTACAGATAAAGTCACAACAAAGAACACTCAGTAAAACAGGAATTAATATATCAAAGCAGCACTTGGGATGATGATGGCAGGCGTGCATGATTAGACACATCACCTTTACATGAGACAGCTGCGTCTGGTGTGGGTAGATCTGGGGTTTGTGGAAAACCAGCAGTGAGCTGGAAAAATAACAATCGACTCAATGCAAGTCAAATAACAGTCATCATAGCAATAATAGGTCTTCTTAGTGTCACCACTCTGTTCACGTTGTGTGTGTCTGCGTGTGCTGTTCTCACTGAAAGCATTTAGCAAAGTCATCTAGGTCCACCCAGACCTTCTGTTGAGCACATCTGACAGGAGCTGAGGAGTCCTCACTGCTCATGTTTGTAGTCTGAGGCCGAGCTGGAAGATTGAATTGCATGTTACGCACAGGGCTAGGAAAGTCATTATAAATGCCATTGTTTCTATCAAGTATGCTTATATACCTAGTGTGAGGTAATGTTATTTTTGCACTGCAAAACTGTCTAAGAGTACGGCTGGAACAATTATATATACTGTAACACAGAAAGAACGATTCACCCTTTTGTGCAACCAGGAAAACTAAGGAGCAAACGAAAATGCTCACACATTGCTAGGACTGAGGATAATTTTCTTCCATTACATCTATTTAAATGCAACCTTGTCCTGCTCTGCACTGCATCCACGTCATTGGTAGGTAGATAATGAGTGCATTTTCAGCTTTGACTGGCTAATTAACATGTGTTTTGCTCCAAGAACCAAAAAGGACAGATGACTGAGACACAGAACTAACAGTGAAATCTCTTATTTGACAATAGAGAGCGAAAAATGGCTTCTCTCTTGTGACTCATACCAACTTATCCTAGACTCAAATCATTATCTGAAACAGTGAGCCAAATTGGCCAGCCTCCCACATAATGGCATAGTGCACACACACACACACATCCATACACCCACTCGCCGACACACACCATCGCAATGCATGCAGCGCAAGTTAGAGACTGCACAGATGCACACAGAAAAACACTACTTTCACACGCACACAACCACAGAGATACTCTGCCCCCAAGCTCTTCTCAAAGCAAGAAGTCAGATCAGAAAGCTGAGGCGGCAAGTGCCAGCATCTCTGCTTCAGAGCAGCGGTGGTCTGCTAACTCAAACTGCAGGTGTTACTAAGCAACTAAATGGAAGGCAGCGAATTGGCTGGTCATAACTCATAATATTATCCCAGTGCTCTTCAAAACCTTTGCTGACCAATCAGAGCAGAAGATAGAAGTAGGGAGTTAAGGCAACAAAGTCATGATGATTAAAGGTTTATGTGGATAAGTTAACTGATATGAAAACTAAATAGAATAATGAGTTCACTCAGCCAGTGAAGATTTGTTACCACTGGAGATGTAATCAGTGTCCTTCTGGTTGACCTCTGCAGTAACCTAAAGGAAGAGAGCCAGAGAAAGAGAGAAACAGACAGAGAGGGAGAGAAATAAAGACAGAGAGAGGGAGAGACAGACAGACAGAGAGAAAGAAAGAGAGAAGCAACAGTCATTTGCTGCCAGAAATATGCCTCTACCCTCTAGTAAAGCCAGCCCAGCTGTGGTGTCGCGCTGCGCTCCATTAACACCAGAGGACACAAGACGATGTTTAATGTGACAGCGAGCCCTTTTCCCGTTAAAAGCACCTCCAGAGAACACCAGCTCTGACTTACTCCGACTGTCAGCCACTGATGCGGAGTGATGACTTTCTTTAGAATGTTTTTCTTTCAAATTAGTCACTGCCTCTATTTAGTGCTCATCCCCGTTACAATAGATGGACATCCATGGATTTTCCATTTAATGCAGGAATCAATAAAAAAAAGTGATCTGACACTGTAAAAGGCCTTTTTAGTTTATAGTCTCATGGAAATGAATTGATCACCCAGCACAGACGGTACTTGGAAGATAAAACTAGTTTAGCTGAAACTGTGAAGAATCTGATTATTCACTGATAAATGTCACTCTGGCAATATTAGACTTTTATGCAACAGTTACACAAGGAGCTCCAGGAACGCCTTAACACACACTAATGAGTGTGTAGGCATCAAGGGTATCAGGCACATCATGTGGCTCCACCACCTCACTGTTCTGGCAGCTCGGAAAGCGGGTTTATACTGTTGGACAGGGATGTCAGAAACAGAGGGAAGGGTCAAAATGACAGAGACCTCTTCTCACTTGCTGCACAGCCTCGGCACGTTATCCCCCACGTGCTTGCAAAAATGTGAAACACACATGCTAACGCACAAGCCACATCTGCGACCGCGTGTGCACATGAAACAACAAAGCAGATTAGCATGTCCATGCCGCCCTGCCTTAGCCACGCTATTACTGGTCATAGTTACACAAGAGGGCAATTAAAGAGAACTCTATTTTTTTCTCTGCATGCTAGGAGTGAAGTGTAATAATGAACCCCCCCAGAGACACAGACGCTGATGGCTCACCATCTAATTGCTGTGCTTTTTTCATCAGTGCGGTACACGACCTCCCTCTGCATGAAAACCACACACCCGGTTCAGCAGCACAACACAAGTTCATTATTCCACATCTCCAACGCTTTCATCTCTCCGTGTCCAAGTGTTTCTTTCTAGCCCCTCTCCTCCCTCCCTGCCACAGCTCTTTATGCACCATCTTTCTTTTCATCCATGCATCTGCTCCTGTCCTGAATCCTCCCCTCTTCTCATTTTGTTTCCATGGCTGGTTCTGTCTTTAGTGCAGATGAGCCCCTGGTCAGCAGCGGCCTGGCTGGGAGACAACAGAAGTGACTTTGAGACTGGGGGGATGGCAGCCTTGCTGTCACTGACACAGAGCTACTCTGATAAGCCTTCAACTGCGAAGGTCAGACAGAGGGAGGAAAAAATAAAACCACAAAATAGGAGACTGCAAAACCCTCTGGATGCCTACACTGAATAATTCCATATTAATTCTGTTTCTTTTTTAGGTTAAATTAGCATCGCTGTGTACCCTAAAATGTCTTGGATACAAGTCTGTGAGGACTCTGCTCTGGTCCCACCTGCAGGTGGAGCCTGACCTCCATTCTAGGAGTCAACTTCAGTTTAACTGCACAAGTTGTAACATTACAGAAATGTAGACAAATCAGTTCTAGACACAGATGCCCAAGGTAACGAAGGTGTACAAGCTCCTGCACTACAATGTTCAGGCTCATCTCTTTAAAATAAAATCAGAACAGAAATTCTCATCACCCTAATAGCTCATGATTGGTTCCCAAGGCCATGATAGATCGTTTTATCCAGCCGTCTGACGTCAGACTGTAGCTGATAGACTGAAATCATGCCAGGGACATGGTCTCATGTAGACTGGACATGTGAACCACAGCAAACATTTGATTCCCACAGAAGTGAAAGTTTAAGAGAAGGTAATCAGAATTTATTCAACAACATTGTCTGCAAACAGACTCATGAATCTATTAATTTGGGGTACCTCCACGCTGTCTGCTCCACCATTTGGTAAGTTAGTGGTGCATTCGGCTCCATCAGGCTCGGTACCTCCTCCGCAGTCACTCTCCTCTCTCTCAGAGATGGACACCAGAGATCCACAGGAACCTTTCCTCTGCGCACGTGGCCTGCCCTTGCTGACATATTAAAACACTTCCTTAATGTTACACTCAACTCAAATAGACATGAACTACAGTGGCACTGAATATATGTGGGGTAAACTGTTGTAGTTTCACTTTTTTGAACTTTATGTCCATGTACAGAGTCCATGTTACTCACAGATATGGAAGGTCATTGGTGGAAATGCACTTTTTTAGACACCAGGTTTTAGTCTTCAACCTTCCACAGAAAGACCAAGGTTAAAAAAACCTAAGCATATAAAACTGGTATGCTGCTGGTCAAAACACAGGCAACAGGAGCTGGGAGATGTATCGTTTGCATTATCTAGGTCTGACATAATTGTAAGGTACCGGTACATACAACTGTGGGTTCCGGCCAGCGCTGCTCTTGACGCGGGACAGTAAAGGGCTGGCGACCTCTATGAACTGCTCTGGCTTTGACAAAGGAGGCTCTGCAAAAAGACCACAGAAGAACAACTTGGAATTCCTGCCAGCACTGCTTCCTTTTGCTGCAGTTGTGTTTCGCTCAGAGATCAACTAATGTCAGCTATGCCCCATTCAGAAGCGATTTTCTTTACACCAATCTTCGCTGCCGGTGCCCTCTGTACTGCTGATTCCAAATCTCCGAGTATCAGAACTCATTCTAGTCATATTTATTTATGACATTCACCTACACTCTATCAAATATTTCTGCTTTTCCATTTGTTTGATATCCTCCTCTGCTTCCACCTTCCTCTTCCCCCTCCACTACCTTTTGATCCAAACTTGTTTTCCCATCATATTCATTTTGCTCTCACACGCACTTTGTGGTTCATCGGTGATCATCAGCTTTTTTGGCATGCGGTTGAGTTTCCATCGGGGCGCAGGCAGAGATGGAGTCGGTGGTTCCAGCGGGCAAGCCCGGGTTCTTGTGAGCAGAACGATGTGGCTGTGCAGCAGGGAGAGGCCGTACTGACGCAGAACCTCTGGCGATACGGTCTGTGCATTAGCAAATACAATATTTTGAAAAATTAGACAAACACATGTGCAAGTGTTCACTAAGCAATGTTTGGAAAAACAAGTTAATAAAAAATGTTTCTTCTTTTTCTTTGCATCTCTGAAGGGTAAATAAGTTCACAGAATATCTTGTATTAGCAGATTTCATGTAAATAATGTCTGTATTTTAGGCAAACATGCAGCCCATGTATCTGTGTGTAGCCAACCATTAACTAACAATGAAGATTTACCATTTGTCCAGTCCCACAGAAGCTGCTGCGTGGCTGTGAAGGATAGTAGCTGGCACACACAACAATCTCTGCACTGGCTGAGTGACGCAGAAGGACAGGGTCGATATTACACAGCTGGATAAATGCAGCCAATCAGGAAGTAATAAACAAGGGGCTTTGACATTTTGCCAAACAGATGTGACACTTATATTATTACTAACCTATTATAGCTGGGGCTTTGCTTTCTGTGTTTAACACAGTAAAAATTAAGTTCCAGTCAGGCATTTGCACACAACTAACCCTGAACTGGAAGGCTCTTTTGCCCGGAGGGGACGTCACATAATTCACTCTGCCGCTGCTTCCTCTGCTGTTTTATTTATAATCCATCATACATGCATTACCCTTCCTGTTCACCATGATGCATGAGCCTGAGAAAACAGGGACTGGTGTTTAAAATAGCAGGAGAGAGCCAACAGAGCACCCACTGACCTACTGGATGGTCCCAGTAAGTCTGGAATCATTGGATAAAGTATCCTATTGAACACAGGTTTCATGGGGGTAAAATACAGTAGAAGAGAAGCTCTGGCAGGTACATAGTGTGCATGTAATACAACAGAAGGCAAAGGTGCAAGTGTCCTGCACAGATCAGTGGCTATTTGGTAAAGGTTGGACTTTTTCATGGATGAAAGAGTATGTTTATTATCCTGCAGTAGGGAAATTTCAGATTCCCAGCAGCAACATGCAGTAAAAAAACAGCTGCTTAGATAAATGTTAAATATTTTGTACATACAACTGAGTTATTGACTCTAATAGAGGAATGACCTAACTGAGTAATGATTAAATGTGCAGTGTGGAATTGAAATTTACAGTATGTATGTGTGTGTGACTGTGCGCACACATGACACTGTGTCTCAGACCTCTGCTCCTCTCTGGCCCTGGTGCTGGACTCTCATTAAACCTGGGTTCTCTCTCTGCAGCTGCAGCTCGGCCTGAGGCTTCATCTCAGACCGAGTCTCATTTGAATGCTGAAACTCGGGAATGACGTCTCGTAAGAGATCCCACGTTTTCGTCACGTCCGAAGAACTGAGTGAATTTTAAGGAGAATATGAGAGCATTATATAGCATTATATATTTTGGATAGCTGCTGATGACCTTCCGACTCAAAGATTAGAACAACAAAGAAAACTTACTTTATTGGGCTGACTTCTGGAATCCAACCAGTCAGCATGTGGATGAGGGTGAGCTCACCCATCTCCCCACATGACTCTGGCACAATACTAAGAGTGCGCGCGCGCACACACACACACACACACACACACACACACACACACACACACACACAAATAAACAGAGGTTGGCGGTCTCCTACATATAACATTGTCTATTAATACAAAAAAAGAGGTTGAGAATTGCAAATCAGTCTTCTCCTGCTGTTTGTGCAGTTTTTCCCAGAAGGCCCAGCAGACACTTTAGTAAAGTTTGGATCCAGTTCAGACTGGATGAAGGACTTTTCCCTCTGGGCCATGAATGATTCACTGGCAGTGGCTCCTTTGTTTCCTGTCTTAAATTAAACATTCATATCTGAACCTTGTGTGCACACTGGAACAGCCACCTTTATGCACGCCATCTCACACACACACACACACACAAGCACCCACACGCGCGCACACTGCATGTCACCAAATTCCACACATGTCAAGTGAAGGTTTGAATGAGTCGGCAAAAGGTTTACTGCGGGCTTTCAGAGGTTCGCTCACCAACCGTACACACCAATCTTCCCCACGTAAAGACAGAACATCGTGCAGGCAATAATCTAAGGTGGCTCAGTGTTTAACTTTGGAGTGTGTTGAAGCTGTGCAGCTTTAACTGATGTGCTTGATCAGGCTGCACTAATTCTGCTCTGTTTGACAACCCTGCCCGTTACTGAAAATCCAGGTCATCAACCCACCATTAAAATCACGACATGATAAAGAGTTTAGAATTTTTGTATAAAGTAAATATCTGGGGTAAAGTGATAGAAATAGACACTTCAGGTGTATATAATGCTGTAGATATTCTCTAGGAAATGGTTTTCTTAAAAGATCTTTTTTTCCTCAACTGTTTATACATTTTGAAGTGAATTCTACTGTATTAGCTTTGCCTGTGTCACACTATGTGTGTGGTATTAAAGTTGATCTGATTTATTTAAGATGGAGTGTGTTCTTAAACCCACTAAATTTAGGACTATAACAACTGATTCCCAGCACTGAGGCTGTATATACTGAAGAGTTAGCGTCAAAATAGATGATAACTCACTTTGTGTTGGCCACTTTAATGAGAGCCTTGGCCAGCAGCATCGGCCACAGCTCTGACTGACAGGTGGAGGTAGGCAGGAGAAGGCGCTCTGCTTCGTCAAAGGGCATGGAATCATCCACCGTTATCTTCCTCCAGCAACCCTGAAATTAAGTCAGGAGACAGATCGCTGAAAAGTGGAAGCACGTATCACAGAGAGCACCAAGGAGATGTTTTCGCTGTTCAAATTTGGGTAGTAACACAATGAAAAGGCCAGGTTTAGAGGAACAGCGCAATAAAGAATTGTCTGTGAAGGAGGGGAGGAAGTCAGGTTAAGAAACAGGAAAGCGGGGGTTGGGGGGTACTGCCATCTCGACATCTGTTGGCGTGCCAACACTGGCACAGAGACAGCTGCCTACGAGCGTGTCACGCCTGTTTGTCAAACGTCGCAGCGTGGCAGAACGTCCTCCCTCTCAACACGACCCTTTTCCCTTTGCTTGCTGACCCAAATTGTGCTGCTGGAAGTTCCTTTTTTTAACTGAAGCAACCACACACCGACCCTCTCGGACAAATTTTACCACAATGTTGCCTTGATTTAGCATCACAAACATGCGATATCCTTAAACTTGCACATAAATTAGGCATGATGCAGCGATCGGGAGCAGAGCCTAGGAAAAAAAGGCTTCCTGGGGTGTGACGCTCCCGTGATCTTCCTACAGCAGCTCCAACTGAGCCTGGCTCTGCGAGGCAGCTGACAGCAGTTAAGCTCTATCTACTTTTCAGAAGACGTGGAGTATGAGGCAACTGCTTTACCGCAGTGAGACGGGTTTGTGTTTGCCTGGATAAAGCCTCCCGTCCCCCTGCAGCACACACTCTGGTGCCACAGCTTTGCATCTCAGCAGCCATCAAGCTGAATATTACACGGCAGGGTGTCACCACAGATGTATTTGTGTGCACCAGACTCACCATCCAGTAGAGCCTGACCACATATTTGCCATAATTGTTGTAAAGCGGCATGTGTCCACTCATTGGCTTAGACAGTGACGTAGATGTGCTCCCAGGGTCTCCAGCCATCTTCTCCTGAAGATGAGCAGTTGCGCACATTCCAAACAATATAGATCTCTGCGATGATCCACCTCATCAACTGGCGAGGAGACAAATGTAAACATGAGTCTTTTTTACAACCACAAATCTTTATATCCACAGGACAAACTATTAGTTGCCCCAAACATCGTTCGCTAAATCGATAAGACGTTAGCTGCATTAGCCGCAGCTAATTTATTTCTGTCTGTCAAGCGTAATCCTGTCTGACATCTGGATTACGCTACCTAAGCGTGATCAATAGTAGTTAATGGAAATTAGAGGAAAAATTCAATAGAAATAAAGAAATAAAACAGGAAAAACACCAACCTCATCTGCAAAGCAGATGCTGGCTGGAGACGATTAGGTCGAAGGTTGAGTCATTTTCAACAATCAAGGGATCCTAAAATGAGAAAAACTGATTGGACAGAGCACTGGCACCACTGCAGATGAGTTTTTTCTTTTTCTCTTAACCTCAAGCATGGGGTGAGTCGTTCACCACTTACTAATGACTTCACTATGTCCCTAATTAGAAGAGGTGTCAGGGTTAGGTGATGGTGAGATAAAACTAATGTGTGTCGACTGGGCCACGTTTAAAACTATACGTGTCATTAGTGACACCGACATTGAAAAGAAAGCTTATTATGAAACTGAAAACTGAAAATGAAAGATGACAGAGACATAGCAGAAATCTCTATACATTTACACATACATTAGGCAAACACATGTATGTGCTTATGCAATATTTACTTAATTACCATTAATGTAATCAAATAAGTCTGTCAACTCAAATGTAAGCTAATTTTTGTCAATATACCCTAATGAAAGTGTCATTGTTGTTACTTGATAGAGGAGAAGCTGCCATCTCTAAGGCCATTATAAACTGCAGATGTACCTGGTTGGTGATAAAGTCTGTAGGACGCTTCCACGAGTGAACTCTGAGCGAGGCAGGAAGGGAAATTTTCCCTTCTGGATCTTCAAAATGCGGCTACAGACAAAAGTAAAATAGATTTTCTCTGATCTAAAACAGATTTGAAGAAAGACGTATGGGATATGTTGCATTTCATGAAGCAAATTTACAGCATTGTGGCTCTTGTTAATCTTCCCATCTTCAGCTCCTTTGCTGGAGTCCCATTTCTCCTTGCTGATCTCTGATTCATTCCACTCAGGCCAAATGGGGAATCTGTGCACAGATCTTAGGCTCTCATAGGAGTGGGTTGATCTGAAATGAGGATGCAACCATTCCTTTAACCTCATCTGTCTACATTTAGCAGTGAAACATTCTAACCTGGTGTTAGAGGTACTCCCACACTTTGGATTCTTTGTTTCATGTAGTCACTGTGGGTAGTTGATTCTTCTTTCCCCCATCAATGTCATCATTACACAAGTTAAGGGAAGTGAAACTGGGGTTTTTTATGCGTTTCACAACAGTTCTGAGTAAATATGTGAGCAATTGCTTGATCACTACTGCATTACTAGTTGTCAAAGCACCAAAACTGTTAAAAACAATCAATGCCTAAAGTCTGGCACAAAGAAGGAAATAATAACGCCAATAAAGCGAGAAAATAAGCCATATGGGCCGCGTTTTTCCTTTCTCTAATATATAAATCTCGTATAAGCTGTTAAAATAACTAAAATAATGTCTCTTTATTGACAGTTTTTGTGTCGTGTTTGAAATCGCGTCGCGTAGATCATTGTTTGAGAAAACTGCAGTTAAACTAGAGTAAACACAATCTGAGCTAGCTCAGGCTAATAGCTACAGCTGACTTTATTTAAGCAAACTACCAACATTTACCAAACTTACTCAGGTTGTCGCTCAGAAAGAGACACTTTACTGGGCAGCGACTCCTTTTTCTTTGATTGTGACTTGGACATTGCACTTGAATCGATGAAATTTGCACGATAAATGCCCGAACAATCCCAAAGTAGCAAACGAAGGTTTGTTTTCCGTCTCACTGGCCCTTTTGAGTTGACTGTTGCTAAGCAACAGAGTTCAGGTGGGTGGGGACGGAATTTCGCCTTTAAAACCATGCATTTAATGTCATTAAATTTGCACATATATCAATTTTGCGCCACATAAACCGTGCTAACGCAAGTCGCGTGGTTGAGTGTAACTGCGAATAAAACAAATTTAATCTTTTTTTTTTTTTTTTTTCCCCCGGAGACCTTGAAGATACTTGATTGTTGCCATGTGACGAGCATCACACTCATCAGCAAAAAGAGGGGGAAAATGAGCGGCACTTATCCTTTTTTACGCCAATATCTGAGATCGAAGCGCCGGTGCCTCACGCTTGGATTTTGTTTGGCCCTTAATGAAGACTGCTGCTATGACTGCAGGGGTGTGTTCGCCCGCACAGAACAAGCTGCGTTCCTGCTGTGGAAGTAATTAGGTGCGTTTACAGCCAGTCAGCTGACTACCGCACTGTGAGTCACATGATGGGCTCTCGTGAATGCACGCGCGCACAGAAACATACCCCGATGCGTTCACGGACAGACTTCAGCAGACTTTTGGGCTCTATGTTATTCCGAGTGATTCTAAAAGTCTTATTTTTAGGCCAAATCTCAACAAAACAAAATCCAAATAGTCATATTTTATTGAACTGCTGATGCAAAGGCATAGTTTAACCACAATAAGAAAAATATTAACACAAATCTGTTAACATTTTACTCTATTTAGGTGATGCATAGTAAATTGAAGTGTTTTTCATATGTAAACTTCATGTTTAAAGAAGGCATTAGTACATTTTTACAGATTGCTATGTACAAGAACAATGGCCTTTAAAATTCAGTTTTTAAATGGCATTTGTATAATGCACCAACTAGCGCATCATATTAGAAAAAAAACACCTTCAAATCAGATCTAAAATCAATCAGATCTACATTTCAATAACTTTGAAAAGACAAATGCTTTTTTTCCGCAAAAATTAAATCCAAATAAAGAAAAACTAGGTTCTGATATTATAGATGTAAAAAAACATTTCATGACAATGTTCTTCAGATTAGAAACCATAAATTGTGCAGCAACTGGCAACAACTACGACATTTTGAAACTACATGTTTACACCAGGGATGCCAAAAGTATCCAACAAAATATCGACTGATAATGAGAATAATTCTGTAAATGTGTTCATCTGATACGTATCAGTGCAGTAGCGTGGCTGCTTTTGTGCTTGCCATTCATAAAATTCAAACAAACATCATGCATCCCTAGTTTACACTCACACACACACACGCACACACAAGCAGAGTGACAGATCTAAAAATGAGCTGTAAACAATCGTTTGAGCGGGGCATCAGCTTCTGGATAAACAACTGAGTTTAAAAACTGAGATTAAAAACCTCGTTGTCTGACCCTAACCCTAAACGCTAGAGTCTGGCGTGACATAAATAAGGCGACTGCGGTGCTGTGTGGTTTCAATATTCTTATTTCAAAACTTGAGAGGCGTTTGAGAAGACAGAGGAGAAGGAGCGGTTCCAGGAAAGGAGGCCTGGGTGGAGGCGTTGGACCCTAACTGTAGCAGTAATAAATACACTGGTTGGAGGTGTGAGGCAGTCAATGAGCTAACGCTGGGATAAAATCTGGCTTTTATTCTGGTTTACACACAAGAGGCTCAGAGGCAACGAGTCATGTGACCGACAGGGAGAAGATCTAGGAGCTTTGACCACCTCCCCCCTGAGAAAACATTCCTACTCCTCTGAGAAGTGCGGTGGAGGGCTGGGGAGGCCCCGGCGGCGCCACCAGATGGAGGTCAGCCAAGAAGCGGGGAACGCAAAGGGAGCGGAGGTTAGCAGCAGCCCGACTTGCTCTCCGCAGCCACAGTCTCCTGATCCAGTTTGACACGGTCGCCGTTGCTCTCCTCGTAGGGCAGCCCCTTGTCGTTACCCAGGATGCTCTCCACCAGGAAGTGCGCCGCCTCGTCCACGTTGATGTTGTCCTGCAGGAGACACGAGCGTGTGCGTCAGAGAGCGGAAACGGTGCGTTCAACGGAGAACACGGTCAAGGTCAACACTGAAGCAGCCAGAAAGCAGCCAGAAAGCAGCCCGACCTCCTGACAAACACATAGGTAACGTTTATCACCCAGCATCACACACACACCACATGACCTCTTCATTTAAAGCGCTGCTCAGTGTGCACGCAAACACACAAATGTGTGTTGACGGTTGGTTAGCTTGACTGCAGGAGGAGGAGCAGGTGGGAAAACAGGCACTTGTGAGAGAAACAAGCTGCTTTTTCACCAACGCTCGTTCAGCCAGAGGCCGTCGCCATGCAAAGACAGCTTGCTGAACAAAAAGAACGAATTCTCCCATCTGGGCCGGGACCGTCTGCGTCCTCACCTTGGCCGAGGTTTCGAACCAGCCCAGGAAGCCGGCCTCCTTGCAGAAACTGTCCATGAGCGCTTTGCTGTTGAAGCTCTCCTTCTTCTGGTCGCACTTGTTGGCGAGCAGCACCGACGGGATGGGGTTCCCGTTGGCCAGCTTCACCTTGCTGTCCAGGTCGTGCTTCCACTTGGACACGGCTTCGAAGGTGGAGCCCCGGGTCACGTCGAACACCACGAAGGCCCCCACAGCCTCCTTGTAGTAGACTCGCGTCATGTTCCCAAACCGCTCCTGACCTGCAGGTTGAACAGAGCAGCAGTGAGGAGTCAGAAGAACCCCTCGAAACCAACCTCGTACCAATTTCACACCAGTTTCACTCCACACAATAGGAACTTAGTCCAAAAACAGAGCGACCAGATCACAGGATCTGTGCAGAAATGGAATTATGGGGGAGGACAGTGTGGTAGTCAGTGGATCAAAGCCTCATGAGCCTGAATCCAGCAGATCAAAGTGGCATGGATGGGTTTAACAACCGGACGACAACAGCCAACAAGACTGGCTGCTTACGGTCCAACATCTGCCCATTTACCCACCATTTAACCCACCATTTAACCCACCATTTAGCCCTAATCAGGGTCGCGGGAGGAGCTGGACTCTCTCCCAGCAGTCACTGGGGAGGTCAGGTGACCTGTCTGTCACACACACACACACGCACGCACACACGCACACACTGGGAGAATGTATCGTCCCCAAGCAGGCTAATGTTGATGTTTTCCACTGAAACTGGGGAGGTTTAAAAGAAAACTCATAAAAATCCATGTTTTTTTTTCAGTACCTGGTGTGGCCAGAGTACTAGACAGAGAACCAGACAAGGGTTCAGCCCCGTGGACCAGACCCGCTGGTTGCAGCTTAGCAGGTAGCAGCTCAGTTTTCTAGATGTCTGTGGCAACACTGAAGCAGCTTGGCCCTTCTATCAACTTTATATGGGAAAATCCCACCGCCAGGGCAGGACCGCCACAGAGGCCGAGTAAAGGAACCAAGAAGAGAATATGAGGAACCGTGAGTACCGCTTTGGCCTACACTCGACGCTCGGTACTTGCCCGACCACTCGGGGAACGCGGCAGCGCGGTGCAGGTGTGAGGGAGAGAGCGAATCCACCCTGGGGCCCCAGGCCTGATGGTAATACCTTCTAATTCAGAGACTAATTGAGAGACTAAATTTTGCCGTTATAACCCCAGGTAAATTCACCAGAGACACCACGCAGAGGGAGAAAGAGCCGCTAGACTGAAACCCAGCTTCCTCTTCCAGCGCGCTGGCACAGAGCCTCTCAACGTAGCAGTAAATCAAATGTCAGAGTGTTCTCTATTATTGTCAAATAAATGTGGGCGATTCGCAAACAGTCAAGCTTCTTGTCAAGGTTCATAGACCTACCCAAGTATCGGTAGCAGCTACTATCCATCATTTCAGTCTGTCTCTGATCATGAATTCCTCTTTACGAAGGAGACATCAGTCTGATATAATCTCCCCGCGTAGTCGTGACAACACGCCGTTGTCTTCACACCTCTGTTGATGTTCTGGCGCGTCCCGTCGCTCCGGGTCGGTAGCTGAACACACAGTTGGAGAGCTAACCTCGCACCTCTCAGGGGAACCGGCACAGTCCTCCTATCCTTTCATACCGAGGGAATTAATAGATCAATATCATCACACACACACATCACACACACACACACACACACACACACACACACACACAAACACACACCACACAAATCTTGTGACTCTCTGTGAACTGACACTAATTTTGTTATTTTCGTTTGGTAAAGTTATATTAAATAGGCAAAATTATTAAATAAATAACCATTTTTTAAGTTAGTTTTCACCATTTTCTGGTGTTTATATGTATCTTTTTTTGACAATAAGTCAAAAGAAAGGAACAGGAGAAAACGTCCTGAACGTCTTACGCTGAATAATCACGGTGGAGCACGAGACCGTGAACAAAGGAGCATTTAGGCAGCGCGTGAATGAAGCATGAGACCGATGGAGACGGGGCTGAAAACGACAGGAACCTGGAGACAAAGTCCCAGTTGAACACTGGGAGGGCCTCTGAGGTCTCCAAGAGACCAGAAGCAAGTGTTCATCATCAATATGCAACAAGTCCGGATCAGAGAATCAGCCTGATTGGGTGCGAATCATCCGTCCTGACTGCTGCGTGGGTGCCACAGAGAGCCTTCATCATTATCCACAGCTTCCTCTACGCTCAGACCACACCATCCTGTGGGAGGGTTACCATAGCAACTGTCCAAGCCAGACACAGCAACAGCAGCATTCTGAGAGTCAGAAAGGAACCAGAAGGCCCAGGCGCTCAGGTGGTCCTCAGCCCGGGTCCGAGCCAGCGAGCGTCAGCAACCCGTGACCAGCACGCTTTAACTCCACATGGCAGCATGTGAGCTGCAACCTCGGTCACCATGGCTGCGGCCTAATCTATAGTTGGGGGTGGGGGGGGGGACTTAGCAGGCTGACCGGCGTAAAGCTCCGGCTCAAGGTCGCAGGAATTCATCTGGAAACAACAATGTTTGTGGAGCTGCTAGGCGAGAACCCTCCGACCATCAGAGGAGCCAGAAACCATCCCACAGACGCTAGCATGATGCTCAGCATCCCCGGGGATCACCCGTCTGTGGAGGCCTGGGCCTGGATCACCTGGTCTCTGACACCCCCCCCACCGTGCACCTGTGACCTGACCCTCCCACACAGAGATGTTGTATCCCCGCACGCTCGCAGCAGGCAGACGGCGGCCTCCACTTCCCCCTGCCCCCCGGCTCTAAATGTGCTGGTGTCTCACAGGTTGTTATTAAGGTGGGTGTGAGACGAGGCAGCTCGGGAGCTGTTGTCAAGGTAACCCGAAGACAACTCCTCCTCCTCCTCGCACACCTCCGTCTGGTCACGGTAAACTGGCCTGTACTGAAAAAACGGCCAGTTTATACTGGGTTGGGATGTGAAAGGTGAGGTTTTGGAAGATGGGGCAGTCAGCCGTTTTCAGCAGGAGCCTGGGCGAAGAGCGGTGGAGCTGTCTGAGCATGCGCCGCTGCGCTTCCTGTTCTCCTCGCAGCAGATCAGGAGCACATGGCCGGGTGACAACGGCCAGATGAATGAATTTTGGGCGAATCCACGGGGCCTTCCTGCTCCCCTCCTCCCCCTGCACGTCTCTGTCAGCCTCCTCTGTTTACCCTGGGATATTTGGCTGTCTGGGCTGGCAGAAAGCCCTCATTTGCACTGCTCTCTTCCTTCTCTTTCTTTTTCTCTCTCACCCAGGCTGCTGGAGCGCACAGACGGGTGAGTTTGTGCAAAGTGACTAAACTTCTCCAACGAGGTGACTCTGCAGCACGGAAATCTACGCACGGCTCTGCTGCAATCACAAGTAAAGAGAAGCGACGCCATCGTTGTGAGGTGGGCGTGGAAAAGGGGCGGGGCCCGTCCTGTCCCACCGTGACCTACATTCCTCTGACAATTATGGAACCGATCACAAAAGATCTGTGTTGAGTTCACTGACGCCGCGGAATTTCCACCTTCGCACCAATACTCCTAAAAAATAAACATCTCACAAGATGGCCGCAAAAGTGGAAGTGGCGCAACAGGGGAGCAGAACCGCGTCTCCCTCCTACCTGCGATGTCCCACAGCTGGAGCCTGATCAGAGTTTTGCTGTCCCAGTTGATGACTTTGAGGGCGAAGTCGACCCCGATCGTCGCCCTGTAGTGCTGCGAGAAGAGCTGGTGCACGTAGCGCTTGATAATGCTGGTCTTCCCGACGCCCAGCTCCCCGATGACCAGGACCTTGAACAAGTACTCCCGACACTCGGACACCGAACCGCCCGCCATGCTGAGACCCGTCACTGCTCAAACGACTTCTGCTTCTGGGCTCATGAAGGCTTCCTGAGAGGAGCTGGGCTGGTCCGAGGGCTGAGGGCCACGACCCATTCACGCTTGGTCCCCGCTTCACTAATTCTCCTCCTCCGCCTCCTCCTCCTCCTCCTCCTCCTCCTCCTGCTGCTCACCAACCACCTGACAAGTCATGGGACCCGTCCCGGAGTTTTTATTTTAATTGATAAAACTAAACTTTTTAGGAGCTGTGTCACTGTGTCATCGTTGTCAAGGAAACAGCAACTTTTTTTTTTTTTTAAGTTGTTTAATTTGAGTGGAAGAAATACACGAACTAAATAAATTTAGGCTAAATCCTTTAGAGGCAGATTTGAACAAAAGCCCAAGCCCTGTCTTAGTTTACAGGTTTGGTGGTGGGTGTTTTATCGGACCTTATCGCTCCTAAAATGTTCAAGAATTAGCGAAGATGTAGCACCTCCTGGCCTGTAGGTGGCGCCTGGACGCCCAGGAAAGTGCTGCTAACCATTTTTTAGTTCTGGCACCTGCAAACCTGCGGTTTTTCAGGCGGCTTTAGTGTGAATTAGCGAGCTGAGGCCGACAGATTCAGGTCATCAACCGGAATTGGTGGCTGAGTGAACCAAGGTGAAGTGGTGAGGTTTTAATATGCAAGATGGATGAATAATAATCACTTATCTGACGCCCCCTGGTGGCCGATGGCCATAAAGACAGTGGCCCCTCCCACAAACTCAGACAAAACAATTAAAAGACGCTTAAAGTTGAGTTTTCAGGCAGTGATCAGTCTTCTTCATATAAATACATTTTATTTTACAGCTTGCTCAAAACATAAAGGCCTATTTCATTCTAAATGTAACAGTGTTTAAATAAGTGGCACCCTCATGTTTTTAAATCATGAAACAACTTACACTAAAATACATGAACGCATCAGAGAATCTGATACAGTGGCTCTACGGACTGTAAAGGCCCTTCAACTAGCTTGAGAGTAATAATTAAACTTAACCCAAAATACTTAAGTTAATAATGCAAGATTTAGGCAAAATGAACAAGCAACTAGTCATCCATTATTATTACAACTTAGTATTTTCAAGCAAAATACAGGCAGTTTAAGAAGAAGTTACCCAAACATGAAACACACTGCTCCTCCACAGGTATCCGACCGTATCCACGTGTAGAAACTCTTTTCTATTGACATTCTAAATATAGAAACATTTATCAGTATAACAAACATACCACCTGTGTGAAAAACAAGAGATGGTGTAACAGTATTACAAACTTGTACAAGTACTGTGTTTTCCATTACAATGACACAGCAAAAACAGCAGACATGAGAAATCTCAACACGGCATGAGAAGCACAAAATCACATACAGTGCTCATAAACCATGTTTATGACCGATATGTAACCCGGATTAAAAACATCGGCACCATTTACAATCACGCTAGCCTTTATCAGCTACATCATCACAAAGCGGGGATGTAGGTTGATAACAACTTGAGATTTGGCACGTTATATCCAGGATAAATGATCATACGTACGTCACACAGCAGGAGAGAACCATCCAGACAACCGAGCTCCCTGCTGCCGCCATCCGCTTGGAGCTGAGGCAGAAACAACTGGTTTTTATCCAATGCAGCACCTGCGACATGCTAGGAGAACTGCTGTGTGTGTGCGTATGTGTGTGTGTGTGTGTATGTGTGCATGCATGTGCATCAGGGTGAGAGAGAGGGAGATGGAGATGTTAAGCTAAATTAAACTGACATGAATTAGACTGAGATAGATAGATAGATAGATAGATAGATAGATAGATAGATAGATAGATAGATAGATAGATAGATAGATAGATAGATAGATAGATGAGATAGATTGGGACTGTTCTGAGACGTACATTTTGGAGAAAGGCTTTGTGCGTCGGTAGCCCTTCAGACACATAAGCACTCGAGGACGATTGTAAACAAAAAAAACAGAGAGCAAAAACTCAAAAAAGCAGTGTGTGTGTGTGTGTGTGTGTGTGTGTGTGTAGGAGCTGCATCAGCTTCTCTCTTGCTCACAGTGTTGAGGAGCTGTGTGCGTAGTCTCCGTGGATGCTGGAGGTGTAAAATGAACTGGGGGCCTTTCCGAGCATCGGCTCCATAACGGGGGAGCTGCTCCCAGACTCCCCCGAGCACACAGAGTCTCTGATGGGGGAGGGGGGCGACAGAACGAGGGAATCCTCCAGTTTGCGCTCGGTCTGGTTGAAATCGTTGCCTCCCTCCTCCTCCTGGGGGGGGGGGGGGGAGTGTGGGGGCCTCCTTCTTCTTCTCTCTAAACTTCACATCCTATATTTATCTCTTCAACATCTCCATCTTCTTTTTCTCTCTCTCTTTTTTTTTATACTATCTCTACTTTTAATTTTTACCATACTCATATAGTATTATATTTATATACTTATTTATAGCTATTTTTTTTTTTTTTATTTTATTTATAATTTTAAAATCATAATATCTATTTTTATTTATACTTCCCTCTCTTAATTCTCCTTTCTCTATTCTTCAACCCTAACATTATTTTTTTTTTTTTTTTTTTTTTTTTTATCCTTTTTTTTTTTTTATTTTATAACTTCTTTTTTTTTTTTATCTTATTTCTTTTTTTTTTTTTTTTTAATAAATTTTTATTTTTATTTTTTTTTTTTTTTTTTTTTCGTATTTTTTCTAAACCTCCTCCTCCTCCTCCTCCTCCTCCTCCTCCTCCTCCTCCTCTCTAACCTTGGCATCGTAGATGTAGCTGTGCAACAGGTCCAGCTCCTGGTCCTCGGGCCCCCCCTCTTCAAACGAGCCCAACTTTTGGGTCAGGGGAGGCTGAGAGGGTGTCAGGGTCAGATACTGGTGGGTGGGGATGGCCTCCTTGGCGGTGGGGTCGCTGAGCGTGGGGGCATGGGAGCTGTGGGTGTCCACCACTGCCCCCTGTGGGTGCTCCGGGGTGTAGCGCTGGGAGCGCCAAGAGGAATCCGGCTTTTCTACGTCCGATTCCAGGACGCGCGTTCTGTCCGGCATGGGGCAGGGGCCGCAGTTTTCCCTGGTGATTTCTCTGGGTGTTCCTTCCTCCACTTTAGGCTTATCTTTTATTTGGTTCTCGGGGGGGGAGGGGGTCTGTGCAAAGGTCGCAGGTTGAGAGCTAACAATTTTGGGGGGGGGGGGGGATAGTTAGGGCCCTGATGACCGCCGTCTGATTCAAGCCGGCTTCCTGTTTCCTCACATGCACAGACAGTCTGTGCCACACATTCCCCCCCCTCGGAGGGTGTCTTGGACCTGATTCAGACCATGACACAGACTTGCCATTAGAACTATGAACGAGATAAAAACCAAAGTTACTACCAGAGAAGAGGGAGGTGCTTGCAGAGAACATGGACACAGCAGCAGCAGTGCAGCCCAGAGGCGGATGCAGCATTTCAACATCCCCCAAGCATGTTAAAACACTTTTCAACCACGTCAGTTGAACCTTCCTGCTGGGCGGGGGCACGTGCACGCTGACAAACAGAGCGCATCCCGATGCGCTGCAGACGGCATCGTGATCTTGAATTCACTTCAAGCTCATTTCCTTTCCCAGTGTGTGGGTGAAACGGGCTGCATGCATTTGGAGTTGTTGAGGGTGGGGGTGGGGGCTATCAGCGGGAGCTCAGGACGGGCTCTGACGTGATTAGTCTGGGAGGTGGCAAAGTTTGGAGCATTCATGCTGGGAGAAGAGAGGAAGGGGGAAGAGAGCCGGGCTAGCTGGGGACGCTGAGTCCTGCCTGGGAATCCGCAGCCTCTGATGGCTAATTTGGCCTGAGCCAGCTCAGGTGTGCCGGGCTGGAACATCTCATCCAAGAGATGCTCCAACCTTTCAGGGTTTGCTGCCGAGGCCAGAATCACTCCGCAGACCCCGACCACCTTTTCAGAGCTAGAGCTCAGATCAGTTTGCTGCTGGTTAAAGAGAATCTTGTTTAATAATACAAGGAAGAATTTGAATTTGCAGCTCTGGCAGGAATGATCTAAATGAGCCCCCCCAGCTGTGACACTTGCCAGGCTGAGTGCTTCCTTATCTGGGGTGTTGTTAGATCTTTAGCATGGGTGCATTAACAGGCGTGAGAGACAACACACAAACGTCTCTGAAACACACTCCTGCTCTGTCCTGCTCCTTACTTTTGGCCCCCGTCCAGGCGCCACCTCTGCAGATCTCAAAGGGTTATATGCAAATCTTACATCTACATGGAATTTGAAGACTTTTAATGAAACAAAGAGACTGAAATGGAGGAATTTAGCTTCGTTTTACAAAGAGTATAACCTCGGGGGGGAGGGAGGATGTGCCATGGTTGCTGCTTTTTTTCTAGTAAAAAAGAAGGAAAGAAGGAAAAGACTCACTTGGTGTTTCCTGATCCAGGCTTTTTACGACGGAACATGTTGAGGAAGCTGTTGCTTCCGCACTGAGCTGCCGATTTGCCGTCTCCGACATGCATTCGCACCACGTCGGATGTCGTGAAGGCGCTTCGGACGTTCCTCTCCGGCTTGGCGATGATAATGTACATCTTGGGTGTGAACATGCAGCCCAGGGCCACGGTGACACTCAGGCTCACAGAGAAGGACGTGGTGATGATCTTGTAGTTGGAGCCAAAGTAGATGGGCACAAACGCCAGCCAGATGATGCAGGTCGTGTACATTGTAAAGGCAATGTATTTAGCCTCGTTAAAGTTAGCGGGCACGTTCCTCGTCTTGAAGGCATAGTAGGTGCAGCTCATGATTAGCAGACCATTGTAGCCCAGCGGCGCCACCATGCCTAAGTTGCTGGTATTACAAATGAGGTAGACCTCACGGATGCTTGGGTACGACTTGATGGGCTCAGGAGGCTCCAGGATGATCAGAGTGATCTCCAGAGTTAGCTGCACGCTGATCAGCAAAAAGGCAATGATCACCTGGGCCCAGGCACTCATGAAACGAGGTTTCCTGGTGCAGATTTTCTTCTTGCTGCCTGCCAGAATACGGGCGATGCGGTTAGTTTTGGTCACCAGAGCCGAGTAGCACATGGCGGATGAAAGGCCCACCAGCAGGCGCTGCAAGTAGCAGGAGACCACTGTAGGCCGGGCAATTAGGGTAAACGGGCAGATGTAGCCCAAGAAGATGCCAGCCAAGATGATATAACACAGTTCTCTGCTGGAGGACTTCACCACAGGCGTATCGCAATACTGGATGAACACAAAGGTGACGAAGGAGGTGATCAGGATCCCCACGCAGGAGAAAACCACCGCCACGATGGACTCAACATCTGCCCAGTCAAGGTACTTCAGAGGCAGGGGCTCGCAGCCTGAAACCACAGCAGAAGACATCGAGTTTGCCACTGTTACCATAGCTCCATGGTGGCTAATAACACAGACACGACCTCCTGCCTCAGGACACTAAAGCTACACCACCTCTCAAAGCCCTGTCAAGCCAGCTTACGTCACTCCTGGTGGTCCAGCTGCAGCCGGAATATCAGGGAAAATGTTGGGGTTTTTTTTTTTAAAGAATGATTTATTTTAAAGGTAACATATCAAAATGCTATATTATTTTGCTCTGAGCATTGTGTTAATTGAGCATTCAATAAAAATGAGCAAGTGCTGCCACGATCAGCTGATCTATGCTGACCGAAGCATCGGCCAGAGTTCTTACACAGTGTAAAATCCTCACTATCACCTACATTTTGCTGTCCTCCACGAAGGCGGGTAGATCTCCGAATTCATCCATAATTCAACAGTCTGCCTCCCAAAGTAATGTAACATGTGTCCCACCGTTTATGAGCCCAGGACTGAGGATACAGTAGGAACAGTGAGAAGGCAGGGGTGTGTAATGAGAGTCAGAGTCCTGTAGAATATCTCTCTGCTGCTGACACGGAGCCCCATGCTCACCACAGCACTAATGGGATTTTACACCTCCAATCTGACAGCTCTCCTCCATTCTACACATCGCTGTCAGAACAGATTGGGTTACAACAAGGCAAAGAGCGAGGAGGGGCGAGGGGTGTCAATTTGTCCAGCAGACGGAAACCACGTTGACAACTCAACAGGACAGTCCCAGCCCAGGATTGCCATGCTGGGTCGGTGGTTGCTGGTTGGATTGGTGCAGCTGAAGTAGCTCATGTGCAGTTGGGAAGGAATGGTGCTTGAGTTCAGTGTGTCATCATGTTGTGCTTTGTGTCTCCTACCTGCCAAAAGATCGTCGGGCCACCATCCCAGCTCACAGGCCTTACAGGTGAACTCATCCTGAACATACTCGTTGTCCTTACACGTGGTGCAGATCCAACAGCAGCTCACCTCGCCCTTCCTGATCACCTGCACACACACACACACACACACACACACACGCACAGACCTGACAGGGTGAGTCACAGCCACGAGCAGCACATCACCCCCGAAACTGAGCCAAATAAGTGATCAGCACTGGGAGATGCTAGTGTTAAGGTTGGGGTTTAGTGCAGGACCCAAATGCAGAACACCACAAATCCGAGGAGGAAAACTGCCCTTTATTGGGGGTGAACGCAACACACCCTCAACACAAAAGCACTCCAACTGGGAGGGAAAAA
>CAAE01014723.1:968409-979710 GCA_000180735.1 Tetraodon nigroviridis
GAAAAAAAAAAACCCTGAAAAGGACCTTGTGGTGTGCGTTCTCTAATGATATGGTGCAATTTCCTCATTTCACTCAAATGGAAGCGCCGTCTGCCCACATCTACTCTGGCCATGGCCGTGGGAGAAAAGCTTTGAGATCTGTCTGGGAGACTAATTTATGCAGTTTCTTGGCTTTAGCTGTTGCTACGGGAACAAGCTTGGGTTATAACTTATCGTGATGCTGCGTGAAAACTCGCTAGCGGTCATGCCCGTGGTTTCAGAGACAATCTTATGCCGTCACAGTTGGCTCTTTGAAGCTCGGGGTATTTCCAGGCAGTCTCTGAAAAAAAAGTTACATTTTACATCTAAAGTGATCGCTCAGGCTGTCACCTGCTGACACAGCACCACTTTTAGACTGAACTTTATTACCTCGGGATCCACCAATAGTACTAAGTTGAAGGTCAAACGACGCCGCCTGTCCATGTCTCCGGGTACTGCAGCTCCCTCTCTTCGTGAAGGTGAAGCCTGACGTCCCTGACCAGCTATATTGGGACGTTTCAAAGATGTTCCACAGCCCTGTGATACAGCGCCTTGGGGGCATTATCTGGGCACACATCTGTGACTGAACACACACTAAACACTAACTCTGGGAGAGATAAGGTTAGAAATACTTTGGCGAAATTTGAAAAAGCAATTTTGCTGCCAGCTCCTTCCTTCCTTCTGGAGTTAATTAACGCTTTTAATGAACACCTGCATTAGCGACGCCTCAGTGGACTCCCTCATGTCTGTTTGAACAGAAACTACAATTTCACTGCTTTTTGACACTGAAAGTCAGGGGGAGTTCTCGTCTTCCATAAAACATTCGGGCAGAACAAACGTGTCGGAACCTTAAGACGGAGCTCCTGAAATGGCTGAGTGTGTTTCTTCAAACACAATCCCAAGAGTGCTTGAAGAAAACCCACACGTGCACAGGGAGAATGTGCAAACTGTGCACACAACAGGCTGTGGATTCCAAACCCAAAGCTCTGCACCAGCGTGCCCCAATCAGACAACCCAAATGATAAAAGCATTTCTTGGTGATATAAGAAAACGTTACAGCTCAACAATAAAAAAAACAAAAACACACACACACACACACACACAAAGAACCAAACGAACCTTTAACACTGATTTTTTTTTGGAAATATACGAGAGGAAACCACACTTAAGAGACAAAAGGAGAGGCCATTAATATTTACCCTCTTTGCAGGTTAGTGAACACGCACACACAGCTGTATGCTGATGGTAGTGATGGAGATGGAGGACGGTGAGAGACTCCACAACAATCCGTTACGCCAGAAAACATCTCAACCTTAATGAAGACAAAGTCAGGTAGATGAGGGTTCAGGTGTGAGACGGAGGCACAGATGATGTCATGGAGGAGGTGCCCCAACCCATCTGTGCTGTCCCAGATTAGACCACCCAGACAGGGACGCAGATCGCAAATCTAACATTCGGCAGGTCCAACCGCACTGTTGGCCAGTTACAGGGATGGGGACGGGGATGGGGACGGGGACGTCAGAGGTGGGTCTTTCTCAGACTAAACAACGAGAACAGCGCACAGGTGGCTCGGGTCACCAACAACAGGGTGAGGCCATGAGGAACTGCACTGGGATGTGACACAAGTCCATGCACGTCCTCTCACCTTCCGTGTGCACCGCAGACACGTAGGTCCAGTTGTAGCGCTTGACAATGTCCAGCATGGCCCGGGCCTGGAGCGTGTCGGAGGGCACCACTCGGAGGAAGTACTTGAAGAGGGTCTTATCGCTGAGGTCGATACTGGTGGCGGAGTAGGCGATCTGGGGGATGTTAAAGAGCTGCAGAAGGTTCTGCACCTGGATGGCCACAGAGCTGGACCCAGGGCCAATCACTCCGGCAATGGGCTTCTTGGAAGGTGGAGGATGGTGGGAAGGGGTTCCGTCAATGCACCACTTGGCTCCGTCCTTATCATCCCTGATGGAGATGAGAGAGTCCCGGATGAACTCGATGCTCTGCTCCAGGGCCACGGAGGAGTGCCAGCAGGAGTCCCGGATCTCGCAGCCCAGGCTGATGTTGGGCAGCAGGTTGGGGTCGGCGTTAATCCGGTCCAGCGTGTGAAACATGGCCTCCACCCTCTGGATGCCGTACTGCTCGCGGACATCCCCGCACTTGCGCTCTGCCACCTTCTCCGCCGATGGCTGGTGGTGGACGGAGAAGAGCGCCCCTATGATCACGTCGCCGTCCATGCGTGCCACGGCGCGGGACGCGGCTCTCGGGACCGCCGAGCGCTCGCTGATGCTGCTGCTGCGGGAGAGCACAAGGATGCGGAAGAAAAGTGCGGGTACGCACAACAAAGCGATGAGAGCCATCTCTACGCGTGCCATGTTGAGCCACGTTGCCGGAGCCTGGCCGAAGGTGCAGGCATACTATCTGCCCTCAGTCACTACATCCACCTTTAAGCCGGCGACCCTGGTGTGTGAGCACGACGCCCAGGGCATGTCTGTGTGTGCCTGCAGGGAACAGAAACAAAGCACAGCAACACATGAGTGGCAAGAAATGAGGCCAGATCCTGGAGGTTTATGTAGGAAGTCCCGACTGTGCACGCATGCTCCTTTCTGTCACGTCCCCACAGCTGCAACAGCGCCTTTGAGCAAGGCACCTCACTCACATGCAAACTAGTGGGCTGCAGACGGTCCGTGCACGCGGCTCCAGAGGAAGCAGCGCGGTGCTTGAAGGCAATCCTTGCATGCACCTTTGCTACGAGGCTGCGCCGCGATCGCTGCCCGCCGGGGAGGAAACGAGGGCGAAGGCAGATTCCAGCAGCGCGGGGAGCGCGCCTGTCCGACACCCGCCACGCACGCACAGCACGCACGCACGGTGTTTGGTCTCGACCGTGGCGCGATCACGCCGCCGGCCGCAGGAGCGGAGGGAGAGCAGCCGTCCGGGGCCGCCTGAGAGCCGCTGCTTCCTCCGCACCTGCAGCATTTACGTCTGCTGGCGGCCAATTAGCAGCCACTCACCAGGACCCGGATGCTCCCAACCCGGGATTGGAACCCGCACACGGGCAGAGATGGGGCGTCACTGGGCCAATCTGTTTTTCAGATCGATGAAATAAAACTTACCTGAATCCCTCGAACCCTCCTCGCGTGTCTTCTTCGCTCTTCTCTCGCGCGTGTCTCTCCCCCCTCTCTCTCTCTCTCCCTCTCTCTCTCTCTCTCTCTCTCTCTCTCTCTCTCCCTCTCTCTCTCTCTCTCTCCCCGTCTGTCTCTCGCTCTCTCTCAAACATGAGGTTTTAATCGAACGATTAAATCAGGTTAGGTTAGATGAAATGGCAGCTTGGTGCCCCTGAAATCACTTTAGAGGATTCTGCCCTTCTTGGCTCAGGTCTTTAGTCTTTATCTTCCTAAACTTGTGCGCTCGGCGGCCACGACCACCGTTTCAGCACCATGGACAGGGCCAAATGCGCACACAGCGCCACCTGCCGTTCAGTGAGACATCCTACTGGTAACGTTCTTACCAACAGACCAAACTAGACCACTTTCAACCTATTAAATAAGTAAGATAACATATCATTAAATATATTAGTAAGGTCTGAAAGGGAAGTTCTTTTTCTTTTTTTTTACATGGGGGGGCTGAATATACGTAGATACATGTTAAGGTCAGATTGTTACTCAAAAACAGGCAGTAAAACCCACTAGTGAACTAATCAGGAGTTGTTGTGATACTGCAGGTGCCTCAGGCTCCAGCATGGACCATCTGATGCTGAGGCAAACTAAAAGTGACACGTTTGGATGGAGACACTTCTCAGATGCAGCAACTACATCTTGGGCCTACAGGGCAATTATGGTATTCTTGGCTTTTTCTTTTTTTTTTTTTTTTGCATTGACAATCAGGCCTTCCAGTATAATGGATTTAAAACAGCGTTACGGTTTTTTCTTGTCTGATTTTTTTATCTTTTAGGGTGTCTTTCTTATTGGGTTTGTTTACTCAGCTTCTAATGAATAGAACAGATAAACTATGGATTACACATCACACTCTTTTTTAAAAATGTTCCAAAAAACCATGGCTCTTTTCTGTTTACTGTGCTGAAGGTTTCTGGTTCGGACACAGAGGGCCTAACAGTGGGGACAAATGCAACTATCAGACTCTAGTTGGACATGACGTCTGCGCGACATTTAAATGAATCCCACTGGATTTACAAAAGATATGACATTAGGAGATGGATCTTAATTTATGCGTATTGTTCTCACGCAAAATGCATGCAGCACTAAGCCACTAAGACACAGGCTGCTCTGATAGCTCAATCTGTATGCAGCCATTGTATCCTTAGGCAGTATTAATTAATGAGTTTGCACTGTATATTGTAAAGATTTAGCTTAGATATTTATGATAAACTCTCTTTTTTAATATGTTGACCAGAATGCACCAAGTACGTATTAATCCCGTCACAAAATACAAAGACTTTTTGACCGTGCATGTTTAAAAAAAGGCCGTCAGAGGCCGACAATTAGAAAGTGATGCAGCGACGCCCTCTGCTGGCCGTTTCTGCTTACTGCAAGGTATAGAATGATCTGTCCCACGTGACTTCATAAATGATCTGTTGACTATGGATCATCAATCATAAAATCAATCATAGGTCTCTCCCGCAAGAACACCACCAACATGGGCTCCAGCAGACCCCATGCGACCCATGTTTGGATTTAGCAGATACAGATGATCTCTGGATCATATGAGACACATGTTGAGAGAAAGATAAATCTTTTTAGATCGTGAATTGTGCTTTCCTGTTTTTGCCTCAGTTTCTTATTTACACAGAGTTTCATTCAATAAAGCATTTAAAAACACTCGTCGCAAATCTTTTGCTGTAGCACGTAATTTATCCTCTGGTTTGTATGTAATAATAATAATAATAATAATAATAATAATAATAATAATAATAATAATAATAATAATAATAATAATGGGGGAAAAAACTCATACAAAAGCCAGCGTTAGGGATTTGTCAATAAAGTTTGGGGAAAAAAAGAAAACACTGACGTCACCAGCGAATTCCAGCTAGCTTCCGGAAGAGTTTACCCCCAGAGGTAACCAAACTAACGCCTTTTGTCATTGCAGATTATAATCCAACACTTTTGCTCATAACAATGTGTTTTACTGTCAGTACAACGATTGCGTGAAGGAAAAGTTGGCATGCCAACCGATCATCTTGAAGTGAACTTCCTTGTTTGTTAGCAGTTGTTCAGAGTTAGCCGCAGCAGAGCTACATTTATTCAATCACTTCCAGTAGGAACAACCTTATACAGTAATGATGGAGTTTTTGACCACAAATGGGCTTGTGTTCATTTTCTCTTTTACCGTCGTATTGTCTTTAGCGGTCATGGCTGTTTTTGACTTTTTTTAGAGCTGGGGGAACACGAACTGACATTACGATTAAAATTAAATAAGAGTAAAAATACTCGAAAGATATAAATTGTATTAAATTATTACACCTGTTACTATCGAGATCAAGTAAGATATTGCATAGTATTCACAACAAAAGTATTGAGGCAGCGATTGACGACGTCATTCTGACAAAATTAATTACAATCTGTCTTTAACATGTTTGGAGATTGTGAGCATCTTGGCACAGTAGTCTATAATTCAGCCCTAATATTTGTTTTGAATTTTTTTTTAACTTGTTATGTATTTTTGAGAAGCTGGCTGTCTGCAGTTGTGTTTAGTTTGATGTGGTATTTCTATTTTTTACTTTGTTTACTGAGTTTTATGCTCAGAGGCTTCTTGTAAATGTAATGGTCTTTTGGATGTGGCGCCATCTAGCGGCTCACAGTGCTCACTGCAGCGGTCCTGTCACGTATTGCAAAACATCCAAAAGTCGAAACACTTTCTATGTTTTAGACTGTTTAGTAGTTTCTGTCTTAGCTAAAGCAGGCAAAACGTATTTGATTTCCTTTCCCCTTAATAAAATTGTCTTGGTTATTTGACAGGGCGTTTAAGGTGCATCTGCTCTTGCTGAGGACTTCCCCTCAGTCACTGCTGGACATGGAGAAGGACCACGCTCACTGTGTGTGCTGTTTCAACCAGAGATGCATGGTGAGACCTCAGCCTGGGATTTCTTGTGAGCTCATCTATTGTCCAACACTATGTGGAGCTGTATTTCACTCCTGCAAAGCTGATGAGCACCGTCTCATCTGTCCCCTGGTGAGGGTCCCTTGTCTAAACAGTAGCAATGGCTGCCCTGCCAGCATTGTACGCAACCAGTTATATGCACATCTGGAAGTGTGCCCAGCAGGAGTAGTGAGTTGTACTATGGAGTGGAACAGATGGCCCGTTAGCTGCCTTGACTACACGTCCTATGAGAGCCTGAGCCAGGGTGTGGAGCAGATGGAGCAGTTGGACATGGCCCTCGCCCTCCAGGACCAGCGCACACTAGTGGAGTCCCTTAAAGTGATCGCCGTGGCACCTAGTGTAGAAAGGGTTCCACTAGTCTCTCTTAGGAAAGACAGCAAGGCGGCGGACTTGGTTTTAGAGACGACTGCTTCTGAGACCTCCACCTGGGGTGAACCACCTTCACAGTCACCATCTCAGGAGCCAGAGTCTCTAAAGGAGAAAATCAACGGTGGGATTCATGTCCTGAATGAGCAGCGCCTCAGTAGACTGTATGAGGCCACAGTTGAGACTGCCAGAAGCTTAGCTGCTGCTTTAGAAATAGTTGGCAGCATCAGTTCTCTAAATAGCGGCCTGGAGAGAGGAGCTGCTAGAGGAAGAGCCACAGCTGGCAGCACCCAGGACCCAGAGAATGGCCTGGAGGACAACACAGCCAACCCAACAACAGGCCTCCTTGGAAATGGGACCGAGGAGCAACCCGTTTGTTCCACCGGTCTGAATCGAAGCGATTGCAACGTTGTAAACACAACAAATGGACCCGCGTCAGCAGCGGCAGACACCACGGTGGAGGCAACACAGCCTCATATCGAGAAAGATGAAGCGATAGCAACTCCAGAGGGGGCTCACGCTGCCCCAGAAAACACGGCGTTCTTTCCTTCAGAACAGTGTCCGAGGACCTACGACTGCCAGTTTTTTAGAAAGGATAATCAGTGTTCACTAGCCAACGGACACATCAGCTTCACCACAGACGAGTCGTTGCACCGTTCGCTGTCAAAAATGGAGAATAAATCAGTGGATACCTCCGACCTGGGGCAGGACGATGACTCCCTGGGTCTGGGGGAGACCGATCTGATCTCAGCGGCTCTGCTCTTCTGCTTGGAAGAGTCCAGAGAGTGTAGAAGGATCTCAGACACGGTCTACGTTGATGCCCATCGTGTTGATTTTGGCACCCAAACGTTCCCTTTCCCCGCAGCGATCTTGGTGACCAACACGAGAGTGGGGGATATGGCCTCCGCGTCGGCCTGTGACCACGCCGCCCCCCAGCTCTCCTACCCCAGTCCCTTCCACACCCTGCGTCTCGGCCTGGTCTTGGAAGCCCTGGAAGGTGAGGCGCTTCCATACAACCGTTACCTCCCTGCCAAGCCCCACCACCAGCACATGTTCCCCTTCGTCTGCGGCCAGTCTTTCCGCCGAGACCAGTTTTCCTCCCACTTCACAAACGTCCATGGTGACATTCACGCTGGTCTCAACGGTTGGATGGAGCAGCGCTGCCCCCTTGCATATTACGGCTGCACCTTCTCCCAGCGGAGGTTTTACCCGTCCGTCAAGGGAGCCAGGGTGGTGCACGACAGGCACCTGCGCTCTTTCGGGGTGCGGCCGTGCCCGGATCTAAACGTGCGTGGAGCCCAGCCTGACCAGTTTAGTGGCCTGCCCTTTGAGATACTGAGGAGCGTCGCTGGGTACCTGGACAGTTTCAGCCTCTGCCAGCTGTCACTGGTTTCACGGACTCTGAGGGAGGTGTGTTCCAGTCTCCTTCAGACCAGGGGCATAGTCGAACTGCAGTGGGAGCGCCGAAGGGGCCCCAGCGCCCCGGGTACCGTGTCCTGGCAGGTCAAAAATAAGGTAAGTCTCAATCTTGTATTTTAAACCCACTGAGACACTAGAGGATTTCCACTTTTTACCACCAGCTCTTGTGATTTCCAGGTGTGGAGGTTCAGTACCGCTTTCAGCCCCGTGCTGTCATGGCGCTTCTCTGACCTCCCCAGCATGTCGCATCATCTCCAGACGTGCCACTTCAACATTGTGGAGCACAAGACCGAGCCTGTGCCTCTGCCCGCCATGAGTAGTGCACAGGATGGACAGTCCCTGCGTTGTGTTCTGCGCCACATTAATGCCTGAGCTAACCGACTGTTGTCTGTGTCGATTTGAACGAGGCACCTGGTATTTTGTTATTGCACTCAACTCCTGTGCTCCACGAACCGATGCAGGAAGCCTTGCATCACAGTGATTGCTGCAGCTCTTTTAAAGTGGACATTATCTTTGAAGAAAGATGGTAAAAATGTATTTTTGCATGGATTTATGCTGAAATTCTACCCCTATCATGATGTTAAAGAGCCTATTTTCTTGAAGACAATGTAATAATATTGCTTCTATCCTGAAACTGATTGGTTTTATGACATTTAAGTAACATTCCTCGGAAATCAGCTTGTTTTGCATTGTCTTCGTCAGACAATTCAAATGCCAGCACTTTATACAAGCTTTCTATGTGATGCTAGATGACTTTGTCAGATCCCAGTAAATCAGTTTTTATTAGCTGAGTTTATGACTTTTCAGACGATTGTGAGGACGTTGAGTAAACAGACATGGTTTGCCACTATTTAATAAAGACTGTCTACACATTCCTTTGAGTCAGTTCTCTTAAGTTATTTTTTTGCAACTCGTTTTATCGCACTATGACCAAATACTCCCCTTTCAGGAGTTCTAAGTAAAGGTAAATATCGATAATTTGAATAATGGAGTTGGCTGGAACGTCCCGAACGCCCTCCACATATGTGCCCATCCATAAAGCTGTAATGCAAACTGGCCTGCCAGTTCTCAGGCAAAGCAAATTAGTGCAAGGTAAACTAATGCAAGCTACTAAAACAGACAGAGTTGATGACCCATGGGTGGAAATCATGTAAGATCTGGGCTAACCCCATATTGTTCTAAAGATGATCAATATGTTTACGTTTAATTGTTTTTACCGTAGTAGATACTTTAAAATTTTATAAGAAAAGCCGGGAAACTTTAATCTTAAAATTCCTGAATCATCTTAAATTTGAAATATTCATTAAATTATTTGAGTCATTAAGCATGGTGAGTTAGAATGTGCTAATAGAGAATGTAATTTAACTGCCTCCACTTTTTCTTTAGTATTATAGACTCTGCCTATGGTTTACTGGGAGAAAATTACTTTTAATTGCAAAAAAAAAAAAGGAAACAGGTATGCCCTGCTCGACTTGACTCAACAGAGTTACCTTGGAATTTTTACCCTATTGATTAAACGTGCAAAACCCCTGAAGCCATAGCCTGAAAGGCACGTTCACTTACTTTATTGCACAACCTAAGCCTTTAAAACCTATAGAACTTTAAGTTGACAGTAAATTGTTATGTTGCAGTGAGGAATGTACATATCAGGGAGGTCCATCTAGTGAGGCATAGGGTTAGGGTTAGGGTGTGACATGTGGCATGTGACATTTCCAGATAAGCAGATGGCAAACAGACATCAGCTTAAACACATACCTCATCCTTAATGTCAAGAAAATATACTTTGCCTGAAGCTGCCCCAGAACCAGAACCAGAACCACAGCCTGAACCTGCCCCAGAATTAGCATCTGAATCTGTTTCTGAACTGGCTCCTGAACCAGGGTCTGTCCTGGCCCCAGATCCAGCATGAAAACACCTGTACCTGGACCCCCAGCAGTAAAGTATCGGCTGTTGGAGCAGCAGTCGCGCCGCCAAGGACGACCTCGGCCGCAACCGTGGTGCCGAAGACGGTCCTGGCGCCGAAGCCACAGAAGATCGATAAATACTAGTGGTGCAGATCTTGGACACATCGTCAGTGATCGTATTTGGGGTCATAGGGGATTTTGGGCCTTTAAACATGAGACACCCTCACCTGCCTCCACCTTTTCTTTAGTGTTAGAGACTCTGCCTATAATTTACTGGTAGATTTTCAATAAATTACTTTTAATTGCAGAAAAAAAAAAGGAAACAGATATGGCCTGTTTGACTTGACTCAACAGAGTTACCTTGGAATTTTTACCCTATTAAACGTGCAAAACCCCTGAAGCCGTAGCCTGAAAGGCACATTCATTTACTTATTACACAACCTGAGTTTCACAACCTAAAGAACTTCAAGTTGATTCTAAACTGTTTTATATTACCTAGGAGCTCACCTGGCCCAGTGAGGAAGGCACAGATCAGGAGGCTCCATCAAATTCTACCACCTGAGTCTGTTTTATTGCATTTTATTCTTTTTTGCTTATAAAGAAATCAAAAACTATTTAATACACATGAAGTATTAGAGGAAATGATGTAGGGAAAAATAATTGTGACTTTCTAACAAGTAACATACTCAATCTCATGGTAAGCTAAACCTAATCAAACATTATGTGGAGTTCACAGCTGTCATCAATTAGCATTTGAGGTCATGTTAGAAAAATTGAAAAACAACACTTACCCATACTGGAGATGGGAGCTGTGCTGAGCTAGGAAATGTCTTTTCACTCCAAATGCTAAAGCTAAAAATTGCATTGCTTCTGACCCATGTGCATACAGTTGAGGTCGAAATCAAAAGCTGTGCTTGTGCACAAATAAAAAAAAAATACCAATGATAATTTGTGGTTAACAAAAACAGTCACTGATAACTGGAAGAGTAAATGATAAAATGAGTTTACCATAAAGATGTATCAGAAAAACTCACATAGAAAATGTATATGGGTCATTTTGGACCCAAATGTTGAACAATGGAAGGGTACTTGGATACAAATATTTTCTTTTTTTACTCAAATCATGTACAAAATCCCAAAAAGCTATTGAGCTAAAAATGTACATGCACGTTTGGCTGGCCGAGCCGCACGTTTTGGTGTAGGCTTTACAAGGGTGGGACTTTTGGGGCCCGAGTTTTATCATTTTGTGTATTTTTTTATTCTCGTGGGGACATGTTCAGTCTTCTTGGGAATATCTCAGGGCCTTCTGGGACCCGAGCCCAGCTAGAAGCTCTGTGTTCTCCTCATTTCCCAATAACAGCTTATTCAAAGGCCATGCCAGACCTGGCCTGTAATGTTCAAGTATCAGACGTATTTAGACCTGCAGATGTTTCAGAAATGAAATCAGGGCCCACCAAGCTGAAACATGTGGGTTTAACGGCGCCTTTTT
>CAAE01014723.1:979868-1010666 GCA_000180735.1 Tetraodon nigroviridis
CCTCATTGAAGTGATGAGAAAGTGACCCAGTCCCCCTAAACATTGTTGCTGTCTGGGCGGGTTTTGTAAGTTGCACATTTCATTCAAAATTATTCCTCAAAAATAGGAAAAGCATATAAAAAAAAACTGTTGACCAAGTTTAACATTAAATGTATTAATAGATGACTTGAAGAAACCTGTGGTTACAGATTTGATGACGGGGCTGTTTTATTTACCTTTATTTTAGACTCAGACTTTATCTGTCAAGACGAACTCTTCCTTGGGGAAGCTGTTGGTGGTCAAAGTGACAAAACAGGCCAAACGTCTCTGTGATGACGAGTGGTACTGCTCCAAAATAGTGGTGAAGACTCCAGAGGGAGCAGAGATCCTTTTCCCCTGTTACAGATGGATCTCTAATGGAGAGGTGGTGGAGCTGAGGGGAGGCAAAGGTCTGATTTAAACTGACTGAAATCATCAACCATATTTAAGAAGATAAAACCTGAGGAACAAGAGTGTTCTTTTTATGTCTTAGCCTTGAAGGTTTTTGAGGACGATCATCCCTTGTTGGTGGAACACCGTCAAAAGGAGCTGGCCAGGAAGAAGGAGCTCTACACGTACGCTTCACCTGTGAAATTCTAATTTTTTGGTAAAAGTGCCTACCAAAATCAACCTTTTTTGTTGTTGTTGTTGGGTTTTTTTAGATGGAGAACTCTGGCCGAAGGAGTGATGGAAATCAATGGTTTCACTGATGTTTCCCAGATCCCAGCTGAACTCCAGTTCTCTGATTCCAAAAAAATTGAAGTTATGACTACCAAAGGCATAGCGTGTGTTTACACAACTGCATAATGGACATATCAACAGTCTCTCACTCTGTTGTAAAAAAAAAAAAACAGAATTATGCAAGTAACCCACTGTTTTTGTTCCTTTTCTGAAACCTTCCCCAGTTCCATTAAAATTACTCTCAGAGGACTGTTTCCATCTCAGGAAAACTGGGAAAGTCTCGATGACATGAGCAGAATTTTCTCACTCAGAAGGACACCAATGTCAGGTAGGGGTTTTTTTTGAACACTCCGTTTACCATTCTGCAGCTCAGTATTAAGAATTCTTCTCATCTTCACTGTAAAACATTCAACTGTAAATTCCTGATGTAATGTTTTAAATGCTGTTTGCTCTTTCCTATGTCATATTTTTTGTTGTGTCAGAGTACGTGGCAGACCACTGGATGGATGACGACTTTTATGGTTACCAGTTTCTGAACGGGGTCAACCCCATTGTCGTCACAAAGTGCACAGAGCTGCCTGCAAACTTCCCGGTCACTGAGGAGATGGTCAAGCCATTCCTGGATGGAAGCTCTCTGCAGGATGAAATGCAGGTGTGCAAGATGGGGGGCTTTGGGGAAAAATGCATCAGCTCAGTAACCCCTTTTCTTTTTTCACAGAAAGGAAACATATTCCTCTTTGATGCCAAGATAATGGACGGAGCACCCGTGAGAGACTACGATGGAAAACCTCTTCATGTGACCCCCGGCCTCTGTTTGCTCTACGTCAACTCAGACAAGAAACTGCTGCCCATTGCCATCCAGGTATTTTCCTGATAATATGAGAAAATTCCTAGACTTTGGAAGCTAAAATATAGAAACAAAAAGTCTCTTCTTATGTCATTTTAACTGTTCAGTAGAATTATATGGTTTCAAACCTGCTGGCGAGCCAGAGAATAGCTAACTATTGAAAAGTACGTGTCATATTTACAACAACTAGAACCCCTGGGTAATTAGTTACATTTCCTTCTACCCAGTTACAACAGGAACCGTCTGAGACAAACCCCATCTTCCTGCCCAGCGATTCGGAGACAGACTGGCTGCTGGCTAAGTTTTACCTTAAAAACGCTTATGCCCTGATGCATCAGTCACTCACTCACCTGATGAGAACCCACTTCATGGCAGAAGCCTACACGGTGGCTGCCCTCCGATGTCTCCCGGAAATTCACCCCATCTACAAGGTACAAGTAGATAAAGAAGGAATAGTTTGTCATTAAATGGTATTTGTTTAAATTTAAAAAAAAAAAAAAAAACATAAAAAACCCTTTAACTGTTTCTTTTCTTCCTCTTTTCAGCTCCTTATGCCACACTTTAGGTATACTCTGCATATCAACACCGGAGGGCGGAAAACTCTGTTCGGACCTGATGGAGCTCTGGAAGAAGTACAGTCTCCTACATCCTTCAGAATGAATATTTGATTTGGATTTCAGTTATATTCCAAAGGATACTGTGTTTTTGTGTGAATCATTATTTGTCGACTTACAAAAATAATGTGTTCCGTTTACGTCAGAGTTCACTTGGATATGACGGAATCGTGGAGCTGATGAGAAGGCACATTGCCAATTTCCACTACAGCTCCTTCATTCCAGCTGAGGACTTCTCTGCACGAGGACTGGACACCATCCCAAACAACTTCTACAGAGACGATGGCCTCAAGCTGTGGAACATCATCAACAGGTTCACCTTTAACCAACATAACGGCTGTTTAGCAAAAGTTAGAATGATCGCTTTTCAATGTTTTGATTATAGAGAATTTCAATGGCCGCTTGTTTACTTTTACCAGCTTTGTGACGACAATGGTGAACTACTACTACCCCAGTGACGATCATCTCACAAACGACACTGAGCTGCAGGAATGGATCGGAGAGATTTTCACACATGCTATTCTACAGAACAAAGAATCAGGTATAATAACAACAATAATCATAATTGGAATACTAGAGACTCGCTGTAGATGTTGTGAAGATAATTTGGAATCATTTCTCGAACAGGTTTCCCAGAAAACTTCCGCACGTCTGAAGAACTGATCAAGTTCCTGAGCATGATCATTTTCACAGTCTCAGCTCAACATTCAGCTGTCAACAATCCACAGGTATGATAACCACTCTTTACAAACTGGCTTTCAACACATACATTTTGTATGATTTTTTATAATGTATCAGGACATAAAGCAGCAATCATGAATCACTAAAAGTAATCCCCTGACCAGCCGTTCTTTCCCTGTGGATTTGGTGCTCGGTGGGACTGATGCTGTTCTTCACCTCTGTCACGTTTCAGTATGACTACTGCTCCATTCTTCCCAACTACTCCCTCCTGCTGAGAAAACCTCCTCCAACCACCAAGGGCCAATCAAGCATGGACTCCGTTATGGAGACACTTCCAAATGTTTCAGAAACGATCGATTTTGTAACAATGTCAATTGTTCTCACTGGCAGTTACTCTGACAAGGTAAAGTTTGATATCAGTTAAGGTAGATGATACTTCTAATGCTTTTGTCAGTCTAATTTATGTATTTGTTGGTTTTTATTGGACAGATTTACCTGGGTAACTACCCTGATGAAAGATTTGATGAGGCCATTCCCAAGCAAGCCATCAAGGACTTCCAGGCACAGTTGTCCGAATTCAGTAAAGAAATTAGTGAGAAGAACTTGGAGCGTAGTCCCCCCTACATCTACATGGATCCAGCCCAGATGGAGAACAGTATCGCCATTTAAAGATCCTGTTTGCTCAAAGGCCGTGACCTGGTCTTTGAAGAAATATCTAAAACCTGCTGAAGCTGACAATCACATCAAGTTACCATTAGACATTTAACCTTGCTGAAATAACTCCAATCTTATTCCTCAAGGTGCATAACTTTAACCATTTTTAACCTGGGAGATTTTGTTTTTGCGTTTAACTGATAAAATGAGGTTGGGATTTTAGGGGATTAGTAATACTTATTGCCAGTAAAACCTCCACACTTGCATCACTGCAGAATGACCTGCAGGGAGGATCAAATGTGTCTGTTTCTTGTCTCAAATGCTTGTGGAAGTGGCATGAATGGGATCCTGTGGTTGTTTTCTGTAAACCTGTGTGACAGAAGCAACAATATATCCAAGCCGAAATAAAAGGGAACTCTTCCAAGAAGTGTGGGCCAAAGAGTGGATTTATTGCACCGGCAGTTTAAGACATTCCAATAAAAAGGAATCGCAACAAAAATGTCCTAAGGTGCAACTTGCTCGTTTTGTCGCACTAGGAGCCAATACTGCCCTTTCGGGGGTTCTAGGTGAGCTAACTATGGATCCTCCGAGTACCGGGGTTGGCTGGAGCTCCCGACCCGCCTCTGCTGCGCTATTCTCGGCCGCCATGACTCCGCCGGCCGCCTCCAACTCCTGAAGCCGCAGCTCTCCTAGACTCGTTCCGACAATGTTGTTCAGGTTCGGAGTCATCCTCACTCCGGACTGTCCGGATGTCGACGTGTTCGTTTTGGGTTCCCGAGTGGAAATGGGAGAGTGGGACCCCGGCAGAGCGGTTCCGATGCGGGCTTCCCGCAAGCGTCTGTCCCCGCATGAACCGTGTCTGTGGACCGGCGACGTGGAGTTGGCCGAACCCTTTCAGGACATGCTATGGTTCAAATTCCTCAAAAGAGTCGCCGACACTACTATTTGGGAAGGTATGGATCTAGGAGATGCATGAATCGACACATCGGAAGGAGCCTGTCTTGTTTTGGTCACGTTTTGAGAGGAAAAACAACCCGTCCGCCATGTTTGTGGCTGTTGTAGTTCCCCAATGGCACCACGAGGTGGCGATATTGTTACGCTAACGAAATCCACCCGGCTCTAAAATTCTACAGGTGTATTAAAGTGCATGTTTATTGGAGTGGGGTGTGTGTGTGTGTGTGTGTGTGTGTGTGTGTGTGTGTGTGTGTGCGCGTGTGCGTGTGTGTGTGTGTGAGTGTGTGTGTGTGTGTGTGTGTGTGTGTGTGTGTGTGTCTTTGGTTACTAACCTCATGGAAGGTGGCTCCTCTGTCCCCAGGGAACGGACCCAGTCATGACCGCTGCTGTGTTTATGACACCAGGAACATGGTGGATGGTGTGTACTGCCACCCCGTCGGCCACTGGATAGAGGAAACAGGACACACCGATGAAATGAAACACACAACCAACTTTTATTTCCACGTTGCCGGTCAGAAAGCCATGCATTTCTCCAGGTAACACGGGACGGTTTACAACATTACGCCCTCATATTTCTCTTTTGAACAGAAACATGCCGGATGCCCCAAAGTTTGGTTTGTAGGTGATTAAAAACAGGAAACATGTCTCTCTTTTTAGAATCTGTTTATTTTAATTTATCAAACGTGGTCTTATTCCACGAGATAGTGCTGCAGCAGCCATGCATCGTGCATAAAGGGCACCGCAGCAGAATACGAGAGGTTGTCGGATCAAAACTGCTCTAAAGCCAAACCGTACGTCAGGCACACGGTCACTGAGATGACAATAAACACCCAGGTGTGTGCAACACCTGAGGAACCTGAACACACAAATCTGTCGTCTGGGTCGGTGTTGTTGGAGGTGAATTTTTCAAAGGCCACGCTTTCCCCCGTCACCTCATCACTGATCCACCTCTGAAACTCAGACACTCTGGAATAGACTTCTGGGGGATCAGAACGGCCACAACCCTCCCCGAATATGGCTACGCCAGCCTGAATCCACACGGAATGCTGCTTGCACTGCAAAGGTCCTCCAGAGTAGCCCTGGAAAAGCCAGAAGTAGCATCAAAGGTATCGTTGTGTCTGCTTACACCGTAGAGCAGGTTAAAGGAAGAGGTTAATACTGGACAGGGCAGCCGTGAATGTTACCTGGCATGCTTCTTTCCCTTCTGGTTGTCCACAAATCATGTTACCAGTGATGGATTTATTTGATCTTGCGTAGCTGCAACCACACTGCTTGTTTCCGACGACAGGGACACGAACCTGCTGCAGCACTGACCGGCCTGACAGAGGGTCTGTGGGAAAGATCCCCAAAACACTCCTCATCCTCAGGATACACAATCGTCACCTCGCTGAATGTTTTCATAGTGGAACGCAAACAGATTTTGTGCGTTTGTTTCTTTATTGCAGTAGGAAACCTGGCAGCATGGTTTGATGTGTGGGCTTTTACCCCCCAGTGTTTATCTCAAGTACTGAAAAATCATGAAGTGACTGGCTGGTAAAGAAAAGCCCAAACCAGACAGGCTCATCAGAGCCGCGCCTGATGTTTCACAAGTCTTAACTACAGACTCCTGTACGGCAAGTTTGCCTCGCTTTAAAGGAGCGGAGGGAGGGTGGATCAGATACTGGTGCTGGAGGCGACTCACCGCTCTTGTTCTGCTGGGCCCAGCCCGTTGCCCAGCAGGGAGTGGACGTATCGAACTGGCTGGCCTTGCTCGCCAGACAGATGGGTCTGATGTGGTCGCTGAAGGTCACCGGGCTGCTGAGCTTCATCAGGGCAACATCGCTGTCTAGGATGCTTTCGTTGTACTGAGGGGAGACGATGATCTTGGAGACGGAGTGCTTCACCTCGTGCTTGTTAGGGCCAAGCTGGCTCTCTCTTCCAAGGTAAACGACCCAGGCGTCAGGTATGTCTCTTCACGAAGGGAGAAAAGCAAAGCACATGGGTTTTTTGCATTGTATTGTGTCATATAGTTCTTAGGATTCTACTTTCCTTACATCAGGACGCAGTGAGCTGCAGTGAGTATCCACTGGTTGTTGATAAGCGTCCCTCCACATATGTGCCCATCCATAAAGCTGTAATGCAAACTGGCCTGCCAGGGCCACGATCCCACCGCGGCATCGCTCTGGTTGGTTGTCTCTGAAACTGTGTTCAGTGGTGCCTTTCCACACTCTGACAACATCAGTAGCTGGGTTAATGCAGGGAGGTTCAATCCATGGTTGGTATTACTGTAATCTTAACTTGTGCTTACCCAGGGACGCTGATCCTGGGGAACAAAGGACACATTTGCTGACCGCTGATGTGACTCCACAGGTGTGATATCAATCATGACCACAAGGCGGCACTAAAGCTACAGCCGTTTTCTCCAGTCTCTTTTGTGGACTTTAAATTATTTTTTAACTCTACAAATGTTAAATTAATTACTGACATTTGCAAATATTCTCAGGCAAAGCAAATTAGTGCAAGGTAAACTAATGCAAGCTACTAAAACAGACAGAGTTGATGACCGATGGGTGGAAATCATGTAAGATCTGGGCTAACCCCATATTGTTCTAAAGATGATCAATATGTTTACGTTTAATTGTTTTTGCCGTAGTAGATACTTTTATTTTTAAAAAAGCCGGGAAACTTTAATCTTAAAAAAATAAACAAGTATCATGAATTAAAAATCAAACCCTACATTTTAAAGCTGTTAATTATTTGAGTTAAAAGGCATACCAGGTGAGTTAGAATGTGCTAATGGACAACGTAATTTAACTGTCTCCACCTTTTTCTTTACAGACTCTGCCTGTGGTTTACTGGGAGATCTTGAATATATTTATTTGCAAAAAAAGGAAACAGGTTATTGGCCTAAAAGACTTGACTTGACTGAAAGATTTACCTTGGAATTATTACCTAATTTATTAAACGTACAAAACCCCTGAAGCCGAAAAGCACATTCACATACTTTATTGCACAACCTGAGTTTTCACTACCTAAAGAACTTCAAGTTGACTGTCAAGTGTTTGATATTGTGTAGGAGCTCACCTGGAACAGTGAGGAGGGCACAGATCAGGAGGGTCCATCCGGTGCGGGACACCATGCTGCTGGTTACTTCTGTCCTCACAAACTGTCTTTGTCTTTCTTCTCTCACCAAATTCAAATTCTGTTTCTGGAAGCACACCCCCGGTTCAGTTTCTGTAAATACCTCAGGCATGTTCAACAACACCATCACTCCCAGAAAGCCCAGAAAAGGACAGACAGAAGTTAACGAAAAGTATAAACTGGACGTCAAAATGAAACCTGTTAATGTGTTTGTGACTGCGTGAGAGCCAGACTCAAACCACGTCATCAGAGGTTTTCACGTCAGATTGTTACTAATTCACAGCCAGCTTCAATGGCAGATATACTGTACATGCTGGACATACAGCATGAATGAAATTTCAGTCCCAACGGTGCAGCAAAGTAAAAAACAAATTAAAAAATGACAAACTAAACTAAATTAAAAACAAAGACTACCTTAAAAACTGCAAAAGAAAAATCTCTTCGCCTCCTCCTCCTCTGTCCTATTTCTTTCATAACCAAATTCATGCTTCAACATGCATGCATGCATGTGTGCATGCAACACTTCCAGGTAAGCAGATGGCAAACATAGACATCAGCTTAACCGCCTACCTCATCCTTAATGCTAAGAAAACAGACTTTTAAAGAGCTCCTTGTGACAAATTCCTAAAATAAAGACAAGCTCCTTCATGAATAAAGAGGTCTAGCAGTATTCTGTCCTGAGACAGCATTAACGAACAAGTGGTGGATGAAGTGCATTATTATTTCTTTTACACTTGCTAATTTTGTTTTGTTTGTATTGTTTAAGGGTTGTCACACAGTAAACATCAGCCCCCAGCAGTGACTGAGTCTGTCAAACGTCTAGCTAAAATCTGTTTACAGAAAAGTTTAAAACTGCCTAATCTTTGTGTTTTGTTCGTTGAAAGATCACTGCGGCTTCATCACCGATGTCGCCGTCACATGAGGCCCGTCAGTCCTACTGACGCTACTGCGGTTTACTGCAAGAGTCAGAAATACTGCAAAACCACCCAGCCAACAAAATATAACCATCTGAAACCCTTGAAGATTTGAGTAACAAGTCATCTGTGTCTGGAGGCCTTACAAGGCTTCTGTCAGGGACCCGAGCCCAGCTGGAACCTCTGTGTTCTCCTCATTTCCCAGTAACAGCTTATTCAAAGGCCATGCCAGACCTGGCACGGAATGTTTAAGTATCGGATGTGTTCAGACCTGCAGATGTTTCAGAAACTAAGTCAGGGACCACCAAGCTGCAACACGTGGGTTTAACGGCGCCTTTTTTTTAGCAGCTGAATACTAATGAGCGCTAAATGAGGTCTCCTTAGACCAGAATGATCTGGAAGAAAATTAGAGGGACAAGAGGTCAAAAACACATCACAGCTGAGAGGCCCATGAAAGAATGCAAAGAAACCAGGAGGGATGAAACCTTTAGCATATCATTTTATGCACCATTTTTTCAAGCGTTACTTTTAAAAAAAGGTGATAAAGCTCAGCGGTTGCGTGGATTGGGCTGCTGAGATTGACTGTGTATGAAACATCTAAGAGCACTGTTGTTATTGTGTTTATGGTCTCCAGGGTGCTGCCACGTGTCTGGCTTGGCAGCTGTCCTCGGAAAGTGGAACACGTGACGATAAAAATGAAGTACGAATTGGGAATCACTGCTGTGATGAACTTCCAGACAGAGGCGGATGTGATAAACAACTCCGGCGGCTGCACTCGTAGCGGTGCGGAAGCCACGACTCCAGAGGTCATGATGGATTTGTATAAGGAAAGCGGTCTGGCGTATGTTTGGATCCCCACACCGGACATGAGCACTGAAGGTACGGAGGTATTTAGGGACATTCAGGCTTCATTTCAGTAAAAATGAATGTGTCAAAAGGAATTTAAAAAAAAAATGACCCATTACTTCTTAAACCTCATCCAGTTACTGTATCTAAGGCCAGGAAAGAGAGAGTTGCTGTTGCCATCACGACACACATCTCCTGACTATGAAATGCCTCACTAGATACACATGAACCCACATTTACATGAACAATTAATCCAAACTCCCTCATTGGAATAGGGTCACTTCTGCTCAGAGTTGTTCTCTGCTAACACGGTTAATTGTTGAGAAGCTGAGAGATGGAAACTGTACCTTTCCTTTAAAGACTGAGTGTCTTCTCCTCTGCAGGGCGGATCCGGATGCTTCCCCAGGCTGTATTCTTGCTTTATGGCCTCTTGGAGAACGGTCACACTGTTTACGTCCACTGTAACGCTGGCGTGGGCAGGTCCACAGCGGCCGTGTGTGGCCTGCTGATGTACGTCCTGGGCTGGAGCATGAGGAAGGTGCAGTACTTTGTTGCAGCCAGGAGACCCGCCGTGTACATCGACGAAGAGGCTTTGATTAAGGCTCAGACGGACTTCATCCAAAAGTTTGGACAACTACGATCAAATATTTCTTATTCAGAGACATAAGAGTCGTTCGGCCTTCCGTACAGCTATTATCACAATATTCCTAATTAAAAATGTGACCTCGAGTAAAATAATGTCTCTTGTTAAGCAAATGATTGAGGCACTTGGGCTAAAATTGCCTTTAAAACTTGATGACAATCAGGCATTCGCAGACATCCTGAAACAGGTTCCAAGAAATTCATCCTGTCATCTTATTATTAAGTGCTGAACAGCACTCTAAGAGATTTTTTTTGTAATTTACTTTTTACTTTAAAGGTCTCCACGCGTTGATAAAATGCCACTGCCACAGTAGCATTTCATTAAAAAAAAAATCCCATTGCTCCTCTCTTCAGACAGAAAAACGTTAATTTCCATCGCAACAAAGAAAATACAGTGGCTCCGTTTCTTATCTCAGACATTTTATTTCATTTTGATTTACCTGGCAGATAATATTGCTGCTGAACCAAAATGTCTCTGCCCGACCATTTTATTGCAGGTATGATGAGACATTATTGTATCATTCTATCATTCGGAGGTGCCTGGGCTCATACTGGGAATAAACTGCTACAAACTTTTGAAAAACAACTTTAACTTATTCTACTTTCAGCCGAGGCAGGTATATGTAATGGGCAAATCTGTCAATCCTCAATTGTAATCCCAACGTCTGTGCATTTGAATTAGACTTAAAAAAGGAAAATAAAAAAAGCAGAAATCTTTTTGTGAATAATTATTTATATTAATTTGTAAAATGTCCTCAAGATTTCGTAGTTCACAACAAATGGTAAGTAGTCTATTTATTTAGTACCATTCGACCCATCAGGAGGCACTCAGTACCGCAGATTTACATTCAGCCACAACGAAAAACCAAAGGTGCAAAAACAGAAGATTTCAATCAGAACTCTGGGTGTGTGTGTGTGTGTGTGTGTGTGTGTGTGTGTGTTCAGTTGTGTTGCTTTCAGTTTCTCATTCGTCATAGGCTAAATGAGACGGGACAGGTAGATCACTCTGTGAGGAAAAGGCATTGACAGATGTTTCCAGCAGTAATTAAAGAGGCGAGCCTCCAGTGGGGGGGCACAGATTGTTCAGTCAAGAGAAGAACGGCTCATTTCCATACCTCCGTCAGACATGCCAGTTGCCCCAGCTGACAGCCCAGTTAACGTGGCCACGGAAATCAGGGCCATCTGCTTCCACACAGGTTTGGTGGGGTTCCGAAAAGGTTTGCATTGCAATTTTATATTCAACGACAGTAATGGCTTCCCCACTTTATCTTGTATTTACCTACAAGATCAATTTCATTAACCGCTGGTCATAATGAATTCTGCAGACATCTTTTTCTCTTTCTGACACACGTTAGACGGAAACACACTCTACCTCCTTAGAAGTCCCTCCTGACCTTGTCCCGTAGTTCTGGGGTGCAGATGGGAGGAGGAAGAGACCTAATTTGACACATGTTCAGCAGACTGATGCCTCTTCAGGCAGTTCATCTTGACACAAAGGCACAGTGACCCGTGTCTTCAAATACTTTCTCATTTTCTTTCTTGTTAAATTGAAATACAGTTTTTCCAAATTTGTAGTTTGTGAAAAATGTTCAAAATTCATTTTTCCTCCATCTTTACCAGCCGGAAGGACAGTAAAGGCTTGCTACTGGCTACTGCGTGACTTTAAGACAATTATGGTTGCAAACACACCTGATTAAGTTAATCCAATGACATCATCCTTAATCACGATTATCTTATTTATTTCCTTTAAAGCTATTGACATTAAAAATGTGCCTCATTTACCTACGGTAGTTTTAGACTGAAGTCACTCTCCCAGATAGCTTATGCAAGAATAAGTAAGAATTTCATGTTAAAAGTTTTAGCAATTAGCGTTTCGTTCTCTGAACTAAGCAAGTGTTGGAAAAGATGATGAAATGCATGAAAAAGCTCCTTCTGGTGCTTTTTTTTGTTTTAAATATGCAAAAAACAATTTAAGAAAAGTTTATACTGAAGTTTTAATAAATGATTTGACTGTAGGTAAAATGTGTCCACGTTGATTTTGATTTTTCAGGTTCAGTCAGAAATCAAAGAAAAACAGTTTGGATAATATAAACAGTCATTCCTATATGATCCATACCTTCACACGCGCTCAGCTGTTTATGTTCATATCTGAATTGCTGCTAACAGAGCGGTAATGTGCACGGGCACAGTAAGCTTCAAAGATGGTGAGTAAGCAGCATCTTAACATACACAAACACAGCGAATTTAGATTGATGGACGATACTGAGCGTAATTCCTGGGTCAAAACTACAGAGGAAGTAAAATATGATTACCTCTGGTGCATCCTTTCCTTGCGGTAATGATACATTGATGGTCAGACTCCGGTACTTGATTTTATTCTGCAGCAAACAGAAGACACAAGATAGAAAGGATATTTATTTGAGCAAAAAACGTCCTCTTCCAAATAGATTCCAGCCCAAATAGATTTGGCCTATTGTAGAAGAAGCAATTACCGTAATTTAATAAGACCAACCCAAATTATATTTTTTTTTAGAAAGAAACAGTGTTATGGTACAAGAATTCCCAATAGAATATACAATATTTCAGTATTTTAGGAAAGCAGTTTATAATAGTCCTAAAGCTGACACTTTAACAGTATACGCAGACTTTAAGACTTTATAAAGTGGGGAATGAGTTGTTTGACACAGCTCTTAGCAGCTCTGCTGCTTTTGCTGAGAGGCTTTCAGAGCCACTCAGTTTTCCATGACTGCCTATTACGTTTCTGAAGAGTGACAGATGGAAATCTCCCCAAATGCGCACAAAAGATGGGAATTAAAATGGGCAGCACCTCTCTTTCCGTACCATACGGGATGCAAACACGGCGATAACGTCAAACCCATCTTTCAGTTTATTTTTAAAACATTGTTTTCTTTCCACCAGAACTGTGAGCATTATTTTAGGCGTAAAGAAGATCGTTATATATAAAAAAAACCAAAAAAAAAACCACTCTAAATTGTAACAATGTAATTTTCTGGACTTGAAACATATGAAATTATATCATTTTCATTAAACAGTTTGTTTTAAATTCTACAAATTAGAAGAATGTAATATTCTGCAAGATTTAGAGAGGATCTTTGTTGATGTCCTCCACCGTTATTGCCAGCATGGTGTGCAGCCCGTAATCTATGTGCTCGTTAGGTGACCGTGTCATTTGTCAGCATCAAAAAGATATCCGTGTTCATTAGGAGAGCCTGCCTGCAGCGCTGAACCATGTTATCTCCACCGTTGACGCAATGTTCTGGTGCTGCTTTTGGTGATCAATGGCTTTAATCACAAGCCCGTATCCATAAACTAATGGCCACAGTCGTTTGCATTTTTCTTTTCTATATGACATTTGTTTGCGTAAGATAAAATGAAAATAAACAGTGCACACCTAAAATAAACAGTACACACCTAAAATTAAAAACTGGTCTTTGAGAACAACACTACCAGCTCTAGATGTCCACTGTCTTAACAGACTCTGGAACGTGGTCTTCCCACCATGGAATATGTGGTTTAATTATATTAAGTTATTAATTTAATTTAAATAAAATGTAACATCAACCTGCGATAATTTGTGTTCAACGTACTTAACACACCACAGTCCAGACCTGTTTAAGTAAGCAGAGGTCAGGGGAAATGTGGTTTCAAGGAAAAAAACACACCAGTAACGACAAATCTGCACGGACTTGCACTGGTGCAGACTAAGACTGGTCTTTTTTTAAAAGCAGCTCAGAGGCACGTCTGACCACACAGATAAAAAGCAACACACAAACCAGCTTCAACCACAGGAATGAACATCAAATAGCAGCGATAAGTCTGACGAGTAATTCTGAGGGAGCACAGCAAAGGGCATTCAATAGTCTGCCTGGTGTGTGTAAAAGTGGAGACGAGAGGTCGGCGTTAGCAGGTCCTACAGGCTTCAGTCAGCAGAGACGCTCAAACCCCACTCCTCTGTAAGACCCGTCTCACCAAAATAACTCCAGAGAATCGGTATTTTTAGTTGGACAACAAAATACACCACGCACACAAAAGAGAGATTCTTGATGGGATCATTTAAAAAATGTATTTTGATGAAGGTCCGGATGCAGCTGTATTTTAGCTCGATGTGAAAATCAAGAAAGCACACAGACATCACTATTTAAGATGGGCTTTGGCTCCACAGACCTACTGAGAAGAAACGTTTATCTGTGCTTGCTGTCCTCCAAACTACCATAAATCCACCCATTATTTGGCTTACACCATTACACACGCTCAGTATGTGAATCCTAACCATGAAGAATTCCCCGGTAGACGGCGTTCTGCTGCAGGAATAAGGCTTCTGGGGCAGGTTTGCTACATCAAATTGTCTTTTGCCACTGAAATGGGCAGCGAGGAGAAACGAGCCGATCAAATTAGCATAAAATATCTGTTAACAAAGGAGGGGAATAAATCACAAGCACTATCTCAAGATACTACCCGACTAATACACTATAATGCACTAAAAGCTGTCAGTTCGCTTACTTTTAGGTTTAACTGATGCACAGCTTTATTTTTTTTCTAGAAAATAGTGCGGAAGGTGGCGTGGCAATGTGAGGAAACAAACTCATATTCATCATCAATAATGTCTGCGTTGGGGTTTTCTTTCCCTCTTAAATCATCTTAACGTTTTGCCCACTTTCTCCTGTGTTATTAGCTCTGCATGTTTTGTGGTAATGAACAATTAACCTTTATTTGTTAATGCTTGTCAGATTGCTCCCCTAACATGTTCATTAGTTTCATGCCAGCACTCATCTAATACTGGGAACTAAAGTACACAAAGTCTGACCTCCAACTACTGAACAGATGATTACCCTTTACGCACATTTAGCCTCTGCTTCATTTCACTAGTTGATGAAATTTTAATTACGAGGCTGAACCCACGTTCTCGAAGCCATCACTAGAAATCCTATCTAAGCTTTCCTTTGAGTGCAGATCAGCTACTCTGCAAATTGAATTCTTCCAGGTTTTGTTTCAGTTTGCCACCAAGACGAGCTGGAGTTAAAATGGGGTCAATGAGGCTCCTAAAACCCCCACAGCTAATGAGATGGAACGATACAGTACAGACGTCAGGGCTCGACCAGTGATTTATGGAGGGCTCTGTTTTACAAATGTTGATTATTAGGGACTGGACCCTAAAAATAGACTCCAAAAACCCATTAAAAAGCTATTTACACTATATTAAAGCAGATTACTCAGTTCATTATGAGTACGTTCACATCGCACACACATCTTCACATTAAAACTTTGGATAATTAAATATACCAGAGGAGAGTTGGTGGCTGCTATTTCTGGATCCAGCCCAGCTCAGTGTGGGGGACATCGCAGCACTGTGGTCTCCCAGTACAGGTTCTGACCTGAGGCCAGCCTGTTAGGGGTCTGCAGGTCAAAGACAGTCACAATGGGCCGAGTGTGTGCCCTTCAGAGGACTGGCAGCCTGGTCCTGGCACAGACCTGGCCCTCACCTGCGTCTGCTGGGATTAGGAAGAGCGATGGATGGATGCATGGATGGAGGGATGGATCTGTTTTGCCAAATCACCTCAGAAGTGATACTGAAACTAAGAACATTAGAAGCAAATAATTATATTTTAAAATCTCCACGCTGTGTTACATTCGACCATTTAAAAACGTAAAAACCACAACTCCTGCACAAATCTGCTGGCTCAGGGTTTCCCGGGTGAAGGTGCTCATGAAACCATCTGAGAAACTGAACCGGTAGTTTGAATCAGACAAAGGCTCAGACAAGCAATTCCCCAAAACAATGCTTGATGCAGCTATTGTTCTGCCTCTGGAAGACCGAACAAACTGGCTTCTCAGCGGGGAGACAACGGATCAGAGCTGTCAGGAGTCAGGAGACATTGCTAACAATGTAGTCTAGAATCAAACGACTGAAAGCCCCTCCCTAACTCTGAAACTCAATTACATAACCACACAAGAGCGAAGCAGCAGTTCAGTATGACGTAAATAATAATCCACATTTCAGAGGCGACGCCACAACGGCTCCCATTTCAGCGACCAGAGACTTACGGTGAGGCTGAATTCAGAGTCACACTATACAAACCAACACAAATAAAAACAGCCCTAATTTGCTCCAAACAAGGCCGGCCTGATTACGGTTGTGGTAATGCCGCTGATCCCCCATCAGCAGGGAGGAGAGCGTCCACACCACGGCAGGCTGGCTCAGACGATGCCAGCTGTGTGTGGTCACTGTCATCCAGCAACAAAAACCAGGCAGCGTGCTGTCCAGGCGCCCTCCTGGGGGGACCTGGCTGCAATCTGGGCCAAACAAAGAGCCCAAATCACAGATAATTCTGAGTAAGATTACAGCAGTGAAAACAAGGACAGAGTCAGAGGGAGAGAGGGAGAGAGGGAGAGAAAGCCCTGAACCAGATTGCATTCGGCTCCATCAGCTCCATATATTTTGAGAGAGGGGTTGGGGAAAGTGGGGCATAAATTTCCTTGGAAGCTCATGTCATTCATGAATAATGGACTACAGACTTGGGAGGAATCACAGGGTGAAATTTAGAAGATAAAGACTCTCATTCTGCCGCGTGTCCCCTACTTTGCTCGAGTCAATCTAATTTTCGAGTCTTTAAGAGATTATTAAGGCACAATTTTTCTAAAAAGCTCTTTGCCTTTGACGTCCCAGCGACCGCAAAACTATGGCTCCTAATCAAATCACTCAGAGCTGATAAAGTTTATTCCTACTACACTCTGGAGTCTGAAAATGCAGTGCAGAAATTCAATAATGGCGTCGCTGTCTTCTGTCCAGTAGTGTCATGTTTTTGTGATGACTCCTCTTCTTCATCTTTTTCCTCAGTTTAAGCATTGTCCTTTCTTTTCAGCGGAAACTCCAGTGACAGGTTTTTGTTCCTGGCTAAAACATATACTTCTGAAGAATCTCCACTTCAGAATGTTCGTCTCGAGTCACCCAGATAACCTAGGAAACAGAAGAGAAGAGCATTTCTGCCCTGCTCCGAAGCAGACGAACAGACCCGAGGCCGTCTAACCCGGCTCTCATTGTTCATAAAGTCACATAAACCCAGAAGGAATTTCTTGCGAGCGTGCTGCAACGGACCCGCTGTGAAACACTGACTGAATTCACCACTGCTGATCTCATTTTGGACTCACAGATTTCCGTTTGTCCTCTGTCGTTAGTCTTCAGCCCCGACCCCACATCTGGAATGACCCTGTTAAAGAGGTTAGGGACACACTCCCGGAAAGGTTGTTCCAGTCGTCTCAGTTTGCCCTCTTAGGCTCCTGTGTGACAGCTCATTTGTTGGCATCTAATTCAATTATCAGAAATATCCCCATTATTTAAATGTACAGAGTGCTGCGGATGGACTTGGCTTCTTAAAAGTAGTTGTCAAACAAAAAGCTAATGTGGTTCTAACGCTAACCCACAAAGCAGCACCATCAGCATATTCTGGGGATCTTAAGTGCACCGGGGACAATAAACAGCAGATTCGTGCTGCATGGGAACCGTTAAAGCTGCGAGGCTCATTAGGATACCAGCCCGACTCAAGTAGAACATTTGCATTGAGGAGCACTGTGTAAGCATAACAGAGATCCGAGTGCTGACAAAATAAAAGTAATAAAACCTGGAACACTATCCTCCTGTTCTACTTTACTCCCCTCTGGCTTATCTGACACTTATTCCTCAGTCTTTTTGCTGACTTTGGGGTTAAAAGTACATCACACTAACCTGAGCATGTGACCACGTGACGTTCCCGCTCCGCAACATCTGTCCCGCTTCCTCGGCTCGTGCCAGGGGCAGCCGCCAAGACCCCCGCGCAAGCAGGCCTAACCCCGCTTGCCAAGCATCTGATCAAAGGTGCAGCTGTCGGGTGGATCTTCACGCCAGCAGATGCTGATGCACAAAAGAGAAATGGGATGGGAAAGAAGAAAAAAAAACCATCCAGCACCATCAGCACCACTGGCCCATCCAAGCAATAACGGATTTTATGGACAGCTGAAGTCATACAAAGACAAATTACCACAAATGTAACGCACAGCAAAGAGCACAGATGGCAACACTGTGGAGAACTACACAATATTACCAGTTCCATTGAACTACAATCCTGCAAGGAAATAAAACAGCAGAAACAAGACAATCCCCTTCTAACCCTGCAGAACAATAAATATAGACTAAATGGATTTAGCGTGGCTGACTTGTTTAGTGGTTGCTCCTCTCCTCCGTTTCCAACTGGCCAGTTATCCTGTGATGGGGAAAAGACTGAAAAAAACGAGACAAAACCAAATTAATACACACGGACAGCTGAAATAAAACGAGTCCCGCCAGGTGCCAGTTTTAATGGATCATTTCAGGCAGCCAAACAGACAAAAGACAACTAGTATCTCTGCTAACACCTGCTTTTGTTCAACCTTTCTTGGCAAAATGGGAAAGTTCTTACTTAAAAGATGTGCTCCTGTCAAAAATGAGTGAGAAGAAGAAGAAAAGCGAGCCTCATTAAGAAACACAAGACTTAACAGAAGCTACTCAAACTAGCAATTTTAGTGACTGAGACCGCACAGGGTTTATAGCCAAAGGTGACAAAATGAATAAATATAGGTCAAATATTTATATTTACCTTGATATTTTTTTAACTGAAGACGAGAGCTGTCAGCTTCATTTCTTCTTCTTCTAGTTATTTTTTTTTTTTGTGGTTTTAGTAATTTAAGAGGCATCTTTTGTGACTCAGTCTGCGTTACAGCGTGTTAAGGGTTCCATCACCACCATCAACAACACCCAAAGGCGGAAGGAACTTAACTTGCACCAGCACCACTGGGAGGATTGTCACTTCTAAACCACCTGAGGCTGAATCTATTCTGTCTGACAAAACTGAAGGAGAAAAAACTTTGCTCATCCAAGATTTTGAGCCTTTGTCTCCTTCAGTTATGGTGTTTTGATGGCCTCTGTTACTAATGCGAATGCAATGAATCTGTCACTTTACAAATGATTTTAAACACAAAAGACAAAGACTGGCACGGCTCTGCACACATATTGTAAAAACTTTATTTAGAATAAAACCACATAGCCATATTACATGTAGTGTGTTTAATCTATTTTACATACCTCAGGAGACGTGACACAATTCTGCTAGCGTACGGTTTATTGTGAGTGGAATCTCATTAAAATCATCACCAACATCAACATTAGTCTACGGTCAGTGGAGGTTATAGTAGTGTTGTTCGGTCTCACAAGTTTTACAGGATACCATAGAAAACGCAACACGATGCAGTGAGGGACCAGTGCTAGAAGGCCAGTGGAAAAACCAACGATACATGTTTCCTAACTCGCCGTTGCGGGCGGATAGCTTCAGCAGGCCGCAGACCCATTGTGGTACAGTATTTGTAACATCTTTTCCTCTCTCTGCATGTCATCCTTTTAGCACACACCAACACACCTGCCGGAGCAGTAAACCAAAGAGTTGAGTCACGATCGACTTTACAGAGTTAACCACAAAACTCAAAACACATCTGTGAGTCCGAGGTAGCAAGGCAATCATGGCTTTCTGATTTGTCCACATATTCCTCTTTAAAAAAATATTCTACATGATGATGATGGGCCAGTTGTAAAACCCAAATTCATAACAACTCTAGATTTAACCCTTTACTTTGTTTTTCCAAAGCTTTTTGTTTTTTCTTTAATACACAATCCCAGTTATAATCTGTGTCTTCCACGAGTGGAATGACAAACGGTATAGGCACAGGAGGGGTTAAGGTTACATGGATGAAACGCAAGTGAGAAAATCAGACTGCATATTAATGCTTTAAAGGGGAACTTGACATTAAACGTGCTATAAGACAGTGTGTGTGATGTTAACTCGATGAGTAAATGTGTCCCCAAAGGTGGAAAAAAAAAGAATGCTAGTTTGGCTGTTTTAGTTTAGAATTTGTAGGTAGAGCAGTGGAATGACCGAAAACTGTGACTGTTTGATTTCTAGCAGGGGTTGGAGGTAAAGAAATAATGCTATACAAAGCCTGTGTCCGTGTACTCTGTCAGCATATGGAAACAAGTCAGGTACGATCTACAAAGCGGAAAATATACAGTTTGCATAGAACAAGACAAGGGGGGAGAGTTGGTGACATCTGGTCCTGTTGGTCTTTGGGAATTCTGAGCAAGAGGATACTGCTTGGGGATGATGCTGTTGGTTCTGCGCACCCTTACAGATGCTCACCTGCGGGGTTTCCCCTCACATCACCTGCAACACACAGAACAGGCTAACATCAGCAGCTGTAGGGTTTTCTGAGCGTTTGGCAGTGGCAGGGAATGTAAAGTCCTCCTTCACATTCTAAAAAAAGCAGTCTATAAACATTAGAGATTCCTTAAATGGCACGCACCAAAGGTTTTTGAGAAAGGGTCATGATTTCAGACCCCCAAGACCCCGCTGGACAAAGCCTCCCAATGAGCTGAGTTGCAATGGAGATTTGCCCAGTAACAAACTCTACCCTAGAGTAGTTTGTTGCTGGGGCCACTGTGCAGAAATGACTGCTTCTAGGTCAAGAGTCTGTTTCCAACAAATCGATTCTGTGTGAATAATCTAACAAAACTGCTGACAGCAGATCTACAGAACCCAGATGTGGAAGATCCTGATCTTACCTGTGGTCTGGACGAGAGATCCGAGGCTGCGGAAGACAAAGAAATGGTTCTTTACTGCTTGACTTCACCGGGGTTTTTATCCATGACGGCACCCGGGGTCTTTTTCACAGACACACAAACACGCTCGGCTGCCTCATGTAAACACTAACAACTCCAGATTAGAAATATTGATCAGCTAACTGAAGACCCCAAACGTGCTATTTGAACTCAGAGATGGATGTTCTTTCAAATTCTGCTACAGTAACGACCAAGTCAAATATCAAATTGATGAAATCAATTGATGAAACTAAAGGCTCCACTTATGGAGCAAACAATGAAGAGCTAACAAGCAAATCTGAACAGCGGTGCGATGGAGAAAACACTGATTGGAGAGGGGAATCTACACAAGCTGAATGGAACTGAGGTGGCATTTTGAGCGTGGCTAATTACTCTGGTTGAAATTGTAGATTATAATAATTGTATCTGGAAAGTGTTGATTAACTGTTGTGATGATAAAAGCTTCAGCAAGATGAGGAGAATTGCAACAAAAAAAAAATATATAATATAGGCTACGAACCAATGATGCACTAATCAGACCAAAACAACGGCTGAAACACAGTTAATGTTGAGATAAACAGTTAAAAGGACGTTTCATTTTTTAAAGTAACAAAGGTATTTTCATTGTAAATAACACAGATTAGCTCATTTGGACTCTGGTCAGATTGATCAGTATGATATAAACGGGTATTAATTCATATAAACTACAAACATGCAGACTTGAAAAGTGTCCTTGAGCTAAAGCAGAAAGCTGAGAGAGGCGGAGAGGAGAGGTGGAGAACTTACGACTGCATGCAGGAAAGGAGCTGTTAATCTGCTCCATCACATCTGCCAGGTCAGAGGTGTTGTTGTGGGAGTCCAGCAGCTCGTCTGAACACACACACACACACACACACACACACACACACACACACACACACACACACACACACACACACAGATTGAGTTTTAGTTTCTGCAAACAAGCTCTGGTCCGGTGCCTCACCAGGGTGAGAAACCAGAAGCAGAGCAGTGGTTCCAGGTCCTTCAACCACCAAGATCAGCATGGGACTCTGCATCCATTTGCATCCACCCACCTGAATTTTCAGCAGGCAGCCTTCCATCATGAGTGGTGGGGGAAGAAACGCCGTTCAGCCTCAAATCCATGTCCGGCTGGAGACAAGCGAGAGAGAGGAGAGAGGAGAGAGGAGAGAGGAGAGAGGAGAGAGGAGAGAGGAGAGAGGAGAGAGCAAAAATGAAAAACTCCATTATTACAGCAGAAATGTTCCACTTGGCATCCGTCGGACTATTGGCAATGACTCACGTCTCACAGCACAGACAAGCGGATTCTAGAGTGCAGTTGGAAAAAAGACGTTGTTTTGGGCCTGGAAAGTTTTTCATAACCTCCCATAAAGACTGGAAACAGTCGTCGTTTGCATGGGCAGATGGTCATATGTTCCGCTGGACGGGAGCAGAGATCTGCGGGTCGTTGGAGGTTTGGGAGGACTGGGGAGAAGCCAGGGATGGCAGCCGTCACCATCACAAGGGCTGAGGCAGCTAGGGGGCCACAGGGAGGGAAAGGGCCCGGGCCTCGTTTGTGTACACATTTTATTTTCCAGGATGACATTTGCACACCGGCAAAGTTAAAGTTTAGATCCACATTTGTCCAGACTGGCATGGACACGCGCTCCTTCCGCTGCTACTCCTTTAGCATGCAGATAGAAAAGCTCATCATACTGTTAGGACACATCTGGGAAAGTCTGTAACTACAAGGAGTAAAAAAAATAGTAAAAAAAAAGGTAAAAAAATCCCAGATTTATCTATAAAAAAACAGAATATGTAACTTATGCCTGGAAACATTTCACTGTGATATTTTGACTCACAATTTGCACATTAGCATCTGGGTTATGACCAAAACATGTTCGCCTTTTGACGTTTGAGGTCTTGGAGGTCAAAAACGGTGCCCGTCTGAGCAGCAGCATGGTGTTCATTCAGAGAGGCTGGCCAGACCGCTGGCTGTTTGGCTTCTGGGGTCGGGAATTTCTCACTTGGTGCAATAAATAAATAATAATAATAAATCCAAGGCCAGGGTGCAAATAGGAAAGAAATAAATCTGCAAGACTGGGGACGGGTGGCGGTGTGAGGTGGGCTGGAATGGTAAGGGCACGATTAGGATCATTAGAGCATCGATTAGCTGGTTTTGGTGGAACACTGGAGGCAGAGGGAGGACGTGGGCCTCGGGCACCTGCTGCACTGATGTCATAAGATCCTAATGTTTATTCTGTGTGAGTGGAGACAGAGCACTGATGTTGCTCTATTACAGCAAAGTTGCACATTTCCTGTGAAAAACATGGTTCTTTTGTGCTGGATGAAAGGCGAAAACCATCTTTTACCCTAGAAATGAATTCTTCCCGGAGACAGTTGGGAAAATGGCTCCGACCAACCTGTTCTGAGACTGCCAGGCAACCATCGGTGTCCACAACAGCAGACACGCCCGGTTGCTGTTTTCTACTGGTTATTTCGGGTTCTCTGTGAAAACATCCGAGATCCCTAACCCTAACCCTGGGCTTCTGCATCCAACAAAGGTGTTACCTGGTGCAGTAGCTGTCGGAGGCGGTGGAGCTGAGACTCCAGCTGCTTGTTGTGCTCCTCGAGGATGTGCATGCGGGCCTCCAGGCGACCTTTGTGTTGCCGCAGAAGCTTGGCCTCGGCTAACAGATCGGCCTCATCGGGGTGGCTGAAGGAAGTCTCTGACTCCCACTGGTCTCCCATGGGGGCACCTCGCTGGCCGTGCTGGTCCTGTAACTGTTCATATTCCCTCTGAAGCATCCTGGGGGAAAAAATGAGGCCAGACGCTCAACTCTGTTGTTGTATTTAGTTCCGGTAACGACGACTCCACGTGTCCTCTACCTCTGCTCCTCCTCCAAGCGAGCGATGATCCTCTCCAGCTCGCCCCGTTCCTCCCTCTCCACGGCCTGGAGGATCTGCGCAGGGCTCTGTGGCTGACTGTAGGGGGAGCTCTCCCCTCCCAGGGTCTGACAGTACTGAAGGATGAGGGTGTGCTCGTCATCCCTGTGGGGATGGAGAGAGCCGTGATGAGCGATGAGTGCAAACATCCTGCAAACATCAAGCCAGTGAAGGATGGAGGCATTTGTCATCATTTAATTGCCTATCAACTCAAAGAATGATTGCTTAGAAAACTACTCACAAAAGCTCAGAAAAAACGTCAAATCTATCTAACCGTTCCAAACAATAATGCTAAATATGAAAGATCAAAACCAAAAATAAAGTCTTCATCCTTAAATAGCACCAACTAATGCTTCTGTCTCCTTCAGGAAAACAAATTCACTTTGAATATTTTATCAGTTATGAATGATGACAGCCAGGAGCTGTCACCTATCTCCCAGCTACCTAATCAAAATAATTTCGAAAAAATCTTCAGTTCAGAAAAGTTCAAGGAATCATTCATTCTTTTTATTCTTGTCTTTCAATAATTTGTGAAAAAAAAACCTTAAATTAGTCATTTACAATCCCACCCTAAATCCAGTGACTTGATATCATGTAGTGGAGAACATCTTGTTTTATTGTCTGACTAAATTAATAATATTGTTCCAATTAGAGCAAATATTGACAATAGTAAAGTTACTGTAGCTGAAGCATCTGCAGACAGACTTTAAAAGCTAGACAAGGAGTGTGTGCAGCATATGTGTGTGTGTATGAGTCAGTGTCCAGGGTGACAGAAATATATAGCACAGAAGGAGGGAAGGAGGAAACAGCTGCAGGTGTGTACGTGGCAGGTCGACGCTCACCCGAAGCCTCTATTGTTCATACAGACAAATCTACTGGTGTGATGGCGGTGTCTCGCTCTCGCCAGTCCTTTCAGCCGAGAGCATCAATTTCCGAGCGTTCTTGGACTTTGCATGTAAACTCCAGATAAAAAGGCTCAGGTCTAGAAAAATACCCAGAACCTTCCTGCTGACCAAACGTTTCCTCATGAATATAATGTGAAGAATGTTTGGACAAACCTTTACCCTGTAATCACAGGATGGGCCGACTATTTCATTCCTTAAACTGAGCTCAGCCTTTTAGGATTTAGAAGGCAAAACGGTTTTTAAAGCGAAGCCATAGTGAGGACAGTGTCGTTAAAAGCAGACAAACCGATGCCCTCCAGCTCATTTCATTTCAGCCTTCAGACTTCCTTTTAAAGTTCTAATTAGAGTCTGTGTGCACTGACAACAGCGCTGCACATCACTGTCTAAAACTGGATAAAATATTGACAAAGAACAGACTGGTAATTTTCCTGAGAAAATGAACAGTTGTTTTTTTTTTTTTATTGTTATTTCTGGATGCACAGCTGTTGAAGCTCATACTCAACAGGTCAATACAATCACCATCTGTTTTTAAAGATAAATATGCTTTTAGCGCTACAAACTTGGATTAACATGATTTATCACTGGTACACAGAAGTAAATGTTGCTGAGATTCATTCTTTTTTCTCTAATGATGTACGTCCAACTGTGAGCTAATATGAAGCTGGCAAAGGGGAAAAACGTACTTTTACATCGCCACCGTAAAATACGCAATTTATTCCTGTAAATATGCATGTGTTGTGACACGGAAGACCAATCTGGCGGCAGTTATCTGCAGGAATTAGGAGACCGGAATCCAACACAGAGGAGAGGCCAGCTCTGGCAGTCCTGAGCAAGACAAAGCTGCAGGATATTACAATTGGCAAAGGGCTCTCAGAAGACAGAGAGACGGAGACCATTGTGTGTGAAAATGGGGAGCACGGCGGGTAGAGCTGGCTTCCAGACCACCTGGTCTGCTACGCTGGGAGAAAGAGGAAGTGCAGTGAAAGGACAGAAGTCATTCACTGCCGTAAAGACAGAGATAACAATACAGAGCGCATCAGTGTGGGGAGAAGAATTCAAATCTGGATAAAGATGACGAATGCCATGCCGTTTGGCTGCCGTGAGTCCCAAATACGGGCTCAGGGCTGAGTGAGGGTGAGCAGAGGACACAGCTGAGGGGACGTCTGTGGCTAGGCTCCAGTCCAAATGAACTGTCCCAGATGAGAAGGTAACATGGAAGGAGTTAAAAAAAAACACATTGAAATTTTATTTCTATAGCACTAACCAAGGGTGCTTCACAAAAGACAACATTAAATAGGCTTTCTTTTCTCTTATACAGTAAAAAAACCCCTTGATTTGATTGGGCCTACTCTCAGTTACTGTAAGACATAATGTTGGGCAGGGTATTTCAATAATTAGGTATTCAAAAGAGGATTTTACCTCTGTGCTTTGGGCTTAATTTCAAGGTTGCCTGGGCAGAGTGGTAGAACACGATTAGACTCTGACGATGAAGGATGAAGGGAGGGGAGAGAGAGAGGGGGAGGAAATTAAGACAGACTGGCATAGTAAGACGGGTAAATTATCAAAAAGATGAGGAAAAAGGACAGCACTGAGAGAGAGCCTGGAATTCCAGAGATAAAGGAAAAGACAAAGACAAAAAGAGAGAAGTGGAGGAGGTTGTAGGGGGGCTTGTTCATCGGTGACGCACCCGAGGTCAAAAAAGGAAAAAGAACTTCATTTCTATCTCTTTCTCTCTCTCTTTCACACACACACACACACACACACACATCAATTACTGATATCGCGTCACAGCGGGCACCGAACCCAAAGCTCTGTATGGTTAGAAAATACAAGCAAAAATGTAAACAGGTACGTAATTGGTAAATACACCTATCAACAGTACAATAAACAGGTTTCCATAATAATAAAAAAATAATAATTCTACACTCACATCCAGCATGAGAAAGAAAGAACGAGTGCGTGTGTGTGTGTGTGTGTGGGGGTGTAAACAACAGTAAAGACTGACAGATGGAGTGAAGTGCTTGGGCAAAATAGACTCACTGCAGGAAAAAAAAACCCTCTTAAGAGTGCAAAGACAGCCAGCCAGCAAGCAAAAGCACAAAGAAAAAGAGACGGGGAAAAATCAGGAACTGTGCAGCTGAGTGTGTGTTTATTTAAGGGACAAAAAAACAGCTGGAAAACTTCTGGCCAATAAAATCATTGAAGTGAACCCAGTTACTCCAGTATTGATGCGGGTTAATTGTGTTCCAGACTGAGCTGTTTTGCAAAAGATGGGTGGAGGGAAAATGCAGCCGGCGCTGTTGCATCTATTGTCTCCTGGCTGTGGTGGAACTGCCTTGGATTTGCAGCAGTTGTGAATGCAGATTTTGCAGTAATGACCCTGATGTTGGCATGAAAGCACGAGAACTAGGATTCTGTTACACCCGGCGGGTGTTTTTATCCAACTGCTGTTGGGCTCATTAACCCTCATCAAGCCATCATCTTCCTCCTTCGGGCACCACACACAGTTTTGTGAGCTGTTTCAGGGGAGCCAGCGTCGGCTTAAATGACAAACACCAAAGAGTAAAGTGGACTGGAAAAAATCCTGTTCCTCCCACAACATAAACGCTGTGAGGAATACCATAAATCCACTTCTGTTTCCAGTCTTTTCTGTCTTCCTATTTTTCTTTCTTTCATTCTCCACTGATCAGCAGAGATGTAGGAAAGCTTTTGGGAGCCTCCATTCAAAGGGCTCTATGTCAGTTAAAGGAAGAGTGTATGTGGAAGTTGAGGGCCATCTGGTGCACATTCATCAGCAGGGGAGATGACCTACATCAGGATGGAACTTCAGGCTTCTCATCATCTCCACGAGTGTCTGCCCATGTGACCTTTTCACTGTTCTGCAGGGAAAACACTCATTTAAAAAGGTTTATCCTTAAAACCTTATTTGCTGTTTATTCTCCAGGTACGCCTTGTTTAGCTTTTGGAAAAGCTCGAGCATCAGAACAGAATGTCAGGAGCTTCAGCGCATCAGGCTGTGGTCACCAGCGCTGTCTTCTTCAGGGCAGAGTGCTGGTCTGGAGGTCTCAACCAGCTAAAGAAGGGAAGAAGTGCTCGGAGCAGACGACAAGGGACACAAATCCAAGCTGAGCTCTGTCACAGTGGCACTCCTTTGTGGCATCAGCTGTCAAACTGTGGAAAGTGCGGTGTTTTTTACGGTCACGGGGTCCTAGGAGAGCTTTGGCAATTAAAATCCAATCAGTTCACCCACCAGTACAAGGAACGCGTGAGCTAAACTCCCTTAAGGCTGAAATACCGCCGTCACGAGGGTGGCAGAGGCAGAAGGATGCCAAAAACATAACGGTGCCAGCTGAAACGGTTGCAGGCAAAGAGGCATGAAATGATCTGTATCTGTTACATTCTGAAGCACAAATTAATTTCACACATCCATAAACACGAGCATCTCACTCTCAAATCTCGTAATCTGGGACATCTTGAGATCAGAGTCAACATATTTTATCTGAAAAGAATTTGGAAAGAGAAAAAGCAGGCGGCAGCTGTGTTCCTGAGGATGTCTGAACACTAGACGCTCATTCCACAATTGAGTTCTCCGCCAGGAGACAGAAGACTGACGCTCATCCTGAACGTCCTTCAGACACATCAGCCACGTCCACAACGTGCAGATACACACAAGCGTTCTAGTCTGTCCTTGTTGTGTTATTCCTTCATCTTTAATGAGACTTTGTGATTAAAGTTAGGTGGTTGTTATCATGGACCCTGAAACCAATTACTCCTCTTCTGTCACTCTGGAAACGCTCCAGTCTCACTATCCCACCATGTTCTACCACATCCTGTTGTCTTCTCGGCACACAGTCATCACAGAATCTCTAATTGTCTTTTGATTTGGGGCCACAGACAAGCGAATACTGCAACTGCAATAAAAAGACAGACGCAGTCTGTGAAGACTTACATGCTGCCCGTGGCGGAGCTGCTGTCTGTAGGCAGAGAGCCATTGGAGCGCTCCATCTAAGCGCCAACCTGAGGGCACAAAACCCCCCCCCAAAAAATATCAGTAGAAGGAGACCTTTCGATTTTGATTGAAGGCTGAAGCGTTTTAACATTCATCATGTCAACAAAATAACCATCGGTGTAGGCAACACGGACCTTCACACCACTTGATACTTGGAAATGGGAGACAGGATTTTATTGTGGTGCCACACAACCAGAGATCAACCATGCTGAAAGAGTCGCCGAGCAAATGAATGAATGTTGCACACAGTCCGCTTTAAACTGGGCTCATAGCGAACATCCAGTTGTGGAGAAATGCGGTTTTTGAGATTCACTGGTATAGAATCATGTGCATCTGATTAGCAGTCTTCCTCGGCTAAAAAGGGCCTGTGTCTGCGCGATAAAAAACGCTGCCAGAAACAGTGAGCCAAGGTTAATGATGTGTGACCAGTGGGAGGCGAGTGATCGGACAGAGCAGCGCCGCCTGACAAGACCCTTTAAGATTAAAGCTTTGTGCTCCGACACATGTAGCCAGCATCCTCTTCAGAAAAGATAAGCTCTGGACTGATTAGACGTTTATTGAAGGGGAAAGCTGGAGTTTGTGCACGTGTGGAATCTCGCATTGTGACCTATCGTAAAATCAAAGATGACAGATTTATACTGTCAAAATGGCAGCGGCTTTCTGAAGCCAATAATGATTAACTGCGAGCCACGCTCAGCGTCCATGGCTGTGCAGAAAATGGTGTCCGGATGATTTAAAATGGAAATACTGCTGCTTGGATACTTGGATAAGGAATCATTTTTATAAACCTCTTACACCAGCTATGTTTGCAACATTCATTTAGGATGAATAACTAATAAAATGTGAAAACAGTGACCAACTAGTCATCTGCACTGACAGGTCACCAACACCTATACACAGGTCGGGAGAGAGATAAGGACCGGAGAGGTGAGGCGTACCTGCTGGCATACTGCTCTATCCTGGAGTGGGTGTCATCGTGAGAGAGCTGAGGTGACTGGGACAGCCTGGAAATGAATGAATTCATGGAGATGAATAACATTCTGCATGCTCACGAACCTCCTTCTGGTTTAAGAACTTACGAGATTTGTTCATACACATATTCAAAACGTAAAAAACCCAAATCTAAAGCTCCTTGAAAGAAAAAGTAGAAATCAGGATGATCTACGAGCTGGATTATTTTGGACAGCCGCTGCTGGGGTGAGTAACGAGTCACTAGTTGGAATTCGAGGAATTAGAAGGTGATGGTGCGGATGAAGGGGGATTTCGGCTGCATGTTCAGCCAGCAAAATCAGGCAAACAGGCAGGCAGGCAACATGCAGGGATGTCATGACTATTTTGGGGTGAGGCGAGCCAGGACCGAAGGAGGTGGGGTTAAACTGCATTCAGTATGAAGGCGAGGCGTGGCCGGTGGCTTTGATACTCACTCATACTGCTCCGGACACATGCTGATGAGGGTGACAGGACTGAAAGAGAACCAAGGGAAGGATGGAGGGGGGGCATTAAGGTACCATACAACACTGAATATCAACCCATCACTGCAGGTGGAGGAAGGAGTGGAAAGGAAAATTGTGTCCAGCAGCTCAGTGGCTGATTTTATCGCAGAATGAAACACACTGAATGGTCACAAAAATCAACAGTGAATGTGGTTTCACTGATCCGCCATGGCAGCAAATATCTGCTTATAAAAAAACGGTAGATGAATTATAGAGGTTTGGTCACCAACCAGTTAGGAAAAGGGTTGATTTTTCAGTCAGGTTGACCTGCTAACATCATCCTTCTTTGTTAATTTGAATGTGGCTGCAAAATGATCCTTTTTTAAGTTATTACAAAATTGAAAAAATAAGTTTTGGTTGTGAATGAAAAAATACACAGGATGAAAATTTTAGTTCATCTATTATTTGTGTAGAAGTGAATGAAATACTAATCAGGGCGGTAAAAGAAAAAAAAATAACAATGTCGGTTTTCCTCCTGATTACTGCAGCTATTTTTAGAAAAGGCATATGCTAAACAGTTTTTCGAGAACAAATTGGACATTCTCTTATCTACAAAAATAAAAAGAGCTGTGTTTTCAAAGAGATGGTTGGCTACAAACTGGCAAGATAACAGTCATTATTTCATCTCACGCTTGAGGAGAATTCTAATGGAGACGGCCCGATAGTTGCGCTTGATGCAGGGTGGCCACACCTGTGTAGCTGCTGGGGAAAAAAGGCACAGAAGGGAAAAAAAGACGAGATAGCAGACGCAGCAGGACAGATAAGTGTTGTATTCAGCTGCTGCCGCCACATTTTTTCG
>CAAE01014723.1:1012314-1067125 GCA_000180735.1 Tetraodon nigroviridis
AGACCTTAGAAGAGACTTCTGGACACAACAAACTTTCACTTTAAATCCTCAAACGGTTTCTCTTTCTCCTAATGTTGTGATTCTTCATGCTGATAAATATCTATAGCTATATCCTTCATATACTTTTAGGAAAATGATGGAAATATGGAGAATCTAATGACAAACGAATAAATAGATGAATGTTGTGCAGAGAAAAGCCAAAAGGTGTCAGATACAGAAGGTTACTGTTAAAAGGGTCACAAAAGAGAGGGAAAATGAGAGGCTCCTCCAAGGTGTCTGCACTATGGGGGCAATTTAAAGGCCTGTTAAGGGGCTTCTTGCAGGCTGGCAGCAGCCCGGACATAAATCACACAGCTCTCTGCATTGATGCTGCAGGCAGAAAAACAGCTTCAGTGCAGCACATGGCCATCACCAGTACAGTGATAAACTCTCTACAAACGATAATAAAGGAAGTGCATCTACCATATTTTAAGGGTTTTGTGTCTAAAGGTAATAATTTCCCTTTCATCTTCTCAGCCAGACTGTTTTTTTTTTCTCTTTCTCTTAGCAACAATCCACTGCAGGATATTTATCAGCAATAATGCAGAGGCTTCAATGCAACAGATAATCTTCTATTATTTTGGTTAAAACAGTTTCTGGCTGTGGTTGAGATTTGGATCGTAGGTGGTGGCAGAGACAAGAGTAGGTCTCCCTGAGGCTTGAGCTCTGCGACACAAAAACATCTTACACGCCCTGTAAATGTGAGTCTTTAGTTTCTACCGTTGTTGTTTTAACCTGGAGGTGGATCTGTGCTGCACTGTAACCAACTTGGATCCTCAGATTATGGAGATGCTCAGGTGTTAGACTTACGTTTCTATGTTGTCTCCTTCTAGAACCGTCTGCACAGGCAGGTAACCCAGCCGAGGATGCTTGGCAAAGTACTTCTTGGAGCGGAATTTGTTCTTCAGCACTTTGGTGAAATCACGCATGTCTTCACCCGATAGTTGTCTGTAAGAAAGACAAACACAGAACATGGCAACATCAACAGTCTGTCCAGGAAGGGGGGGGGGGGACAAATACGCTGGTCCCAGCTGATGGAGCCGTAAACATTAAACTGAAAAACCCAGCAGCAAGTTAGAATACACACACACACACCCACACAATTAAAAATGTGTGTATGTGTGGAAAAGGAAGGAAGGTGTGAACCACAAGCAAAAGCATCTAATAAAATGTGGCAGTAAATAGACATTAGCAATTCCAGATTTGGTCCATTCCAGGATAAATTCTTTATTATTCAATATTCTCTTATTTTCTAAATATGCCACAATCAAAAGTGTCATAAATGTGCCAAGTGTAAAACCAGGTTCACCGTTCACACATGCTTTCCTTTAGAGGAGCCATACTGGTCTTCTTCATGTCGTGAGTCTCAGACTGGTTTATTATTACAGTCACACACAGGGAACGTAGATGAAAAAAGGAAAAAGCTTTGGAATCATTTTTAATTTGTCAGTTTACTTCTACATGATATTAAAATCTTTCCACATTGTTTATTATAATGTTTCTAATAAGATTAAATAATCAACCAGCTTTTTCAACCCCCCAGCAGGCCCAGACTATTATTCCAAACCACAGCTCCAATAGTCCATATCTTTCCAGTCTGCAGATTGAAAAAGCAAATTATTCAAATGAAATGAAAAACATCTACACTCTGTTTGAATTGAGACTGAACACAAATGTAATTACATAGATTTGTGACTGCAGAGCAATCGAAGAAAGCGAGATGCTCCATTCCCCGTTCCTATATCATATTGATATTACCTTGGTAAAATGAAATCCTGTTTCCTGCCAGAAGTAATGAAACCTATTCATATGTCCTTTTTCTGAGTTTCGAGCAGAGAGATTTGATTTTACCTGTTATGACCACAGTGTCACAGAGTGTTGATGGATCACAATGAAGACAGAGCTTTGTACTTTAATGGGAATCTAAGCATCTGAGCAGTTCCAGTCTGCCATGAGGGGAATTGTTGGTATGTGTTGGTCATGCCAACGACCTAGTGCGCTCACCGGTGTGCAGTACTCCACCATGGGGTAGTTGAGCTTGTGGCCCTTAGCTGTACGTCCAGAGAAGAAGCAGCTTTGGCACACGTCGTAGTTGAAATGCTTCAGACTGCGATACCTACCACGAGAAGAGTGAAAGAAAGAAAGAGAAGGACACAAAAGCAAACGTTCCTCAGGGTGATAATGCTCATTCACAACCAAAACTTGCACATAAAACCAACAAAGTATTAATCCGAGTAACGATATGACCAGATAAACAAGTGTTTAACAGCTAAATAGGCCTGGTTTAAACAGCATTTTCTATATCCCGATGTGTGTGTGTGTGTGTGTGTGTACTTATGTAGCAGCACATGTATGACTCTTTCCCAGGCTTTCTAAAGAGCTGTCATTTTCATCATCTGTCAAAGAATCCCCTACACAAACAGGTTCACACACCTTCACCAACCTTCCAAGCATGTAAAACAGCACTGTGGATTTGCAAAAACAGAATAATGGGAGATAAATGCCAGCCTGAGTGGGCGTGTCCTCCAGCAGCCGCACTCGGAGCGGAGCTGCACGTCAGAGCTTTAGTAATTGCTATCTTTTTCTCCCCTCTGGCTTTTTCAAGGTCAGCTGGCTGATGAGCTACAGCGGAACCATACATCAAGAGAAGTATCCATGCGTGAGACATTAGCAAGTCAAACCGTCCACTGCGGACTGAGGCGCAGCATAGGACGGAAGAAACGCTGATTTGATAAACATCTGAGAGAAAACAACAAGCATAAAGATTACCAAAAGGTTTCTTGGGTGGTGATAAAGCCATATATCAGCGTGCATATTCTAAATGTGCCAACAAGATTTTTTTTTTTAAATTATTTAATTTATTTAGCTGATTTAACTGTTGCATTTTTCACAAACATCTCTTGTGCAAATACTGCTACAAAAAAACAACTAATCTGCTCAAAGAAAGGATAAACATATGGTGTTCTGTCTGAACACTTTCCTGTTTTGTTGTTGTCACTAATCAAATCTCTTTCTGCAGTCCTTGGATGACCTGGTGTATCATCCTATTTTTGGGAAATTCAAACCAACAAAATAAAATCCTAAAAAAACCAAACAAACCCCACGTGCGTTTAGTATCAGTGTTTTCTCTCTGCCTTCCATCTTCCCCTTCGCTACCTCTCATCGATCACTGACAGAATGTGGTGGACGTGTGCTTTATCTCAGGTCTGACTGCTTCTCTCTTTCTGCTGGGAAACAAAGGTTGTGAAAGGCACAATCCCAGCCTGGGCTTGGATTTTCAGCGGTTTGCATCTGGAAACATGAGTGTGAGATTAGGTAGTCTTGCACAGGATAGAGGCGGATCTCTTATCGATTTGTTCCCCAGCCAATCGGCTCTTTGTGAACGCTGCCACACACTGGGCGTTTATGCGTGTGAGCCTGCCATGGAGATTTCATTGCTAACCCCCAGATGGTATTTAGTCAGTGGTGTATCAGCTGTTGACATTTAGATAAATGCCTGCCCTCCAGAGCTGATCTGCCCTTTAGACTCGGCCAGGAGTGAACAAGACAGCCCGCTGCAACATTGTGCAATTCTGTGTTTTGTTACACACCACAGCCCTGTGCCCTTGTTTCGTGTCTCACACATTTTGAATACAACCTTGGTTGTAAGCGAGCAGGCGCACACTACCTGAAGCCAACGATGGGACACTCTTTGCAGATGTTACACTTGGCTTGGTGTTTGGCCGTTTCTGCGGCTGCCACTCTGTGCAGAACCGGCAGCCAAACCATCGACTGTGGCTCCAGGCGCATCCAATCCACAAACTGCCGGGGTTCCAGCTCCACCTTATTGTTCACCTGAGCAGAAAAGAGCCAATGCCAATAGTTAGGAATGAGCTCATCTTTCTGTAAATACAGCTTGATTTCGTCAAAGTTTCTCTCTCTCTCTCTCTTCTTCTGTGATAACAGCTATGTGCCTTTGGTGAAAGAAATCAACTCCACAAACCCTTAAACATCATTCAGGCTACTTGATTTTAAAGTAAAAATACAATTGTGAATTGTGTCTGCAGTTTTTGCATTCACATATTTGTCAAAATAGACATTATGAAGCCTTTCTTAGTGTGATTGTGCATCTGATAATAGTTCTGTTGATGGCAGCATAAGGAAAATACACACGATCTCACTTAAACAGATAAAAAAAACTTTAAAATTATATATTTGCCTGAATTCACAAACAAAATATTTTTAGAGGATCTCTCTTCAAACTCAAGCATGCAGTTAGAAGCTTTGATGTGGTGGTTTATGCTGCTAAATAAATCAAATGTGACCTTTCCATCACCTGAAAAAGGGCAGCAACTGCAAAATGAATACATTTTCCTGTGTGTGTGTGTGTGTGTGTGTGTGTGTGTGTGTGTGAGTGAGTGTGCCAGGTTTTTTCTGTTTCGTTTAGCCTATCCTAAGGCCACAGAATATTTTAATAATTTCTCTTTCTTTTGAAGATAAATCAGGGATGAAAAAAATAACAAACTGAATTTTTTAAAAAAAGCACACCCGCCATAAAATCTGGACTCCTAAAAACAATAAAGACTTTTGCATTTCTGAAGAAAATAATGTGCCTATTAAAAGCATCCAGAGGCAAAAAGGGTCAGACAGGCTTCGTTAACTGGCTAAAATTATTATTTAAGGCTAGTTTTAAACAAAATCTAAGATTCACTGTGTGTTCGTCATACATTGAGGAGGGTGTGAAAGGGGAGTGGAGCGCCTAGAGAGGGGGGGCAGCTGAGACTGCTGCCAATGAAAAGTTCACCCAACGAAAGTCACTCCTCCTTTTCTTTGACCTTTCTTAGTCTCCTCTCTCACCTTGCAGTGCTCACATCTTTACCCTCCTAAAGGTGCATTTACAGCACTCAGGAATTAATTATAACAGTACGTGGGGATAAATAAAAGGGTGGCAGGATAAAGGGATGGATGGATTAATGGAGGAAACGGTGAACGAGGCTTTATTCATCACAGTCCCATTAAACCTAGCGGCTGGTGCCAGCTGAGCACAGTGGAGTTTCTCATTCAGCCACATAGAGAGGGGAGAGATGTATACACAGTGTGTGTCAATTCAGCTGTGATGGTGAATGATTAATGAGCAGTAGGACTACTGCAGGCGTGCAAGTTGTGATCACATCTGTGGATCATTTTTATGTGAACCCCGTGCTGCAAGTCTGAATTAATTTGTCAACAACCTCAATTTGCCACTTTGTGAAACAAGGGGTCAGAGTTTGGTAAAATTGATAGCTTTTTGATTTAACTGTTTGGCTTTCATTTATAAATGCAACAGCAGGAGTCGAGAGGAGTAAAATTAGAGTGATCCCAGAGGACGGAGACGTTGTCAAGTGGCAATAAAATGCAGTGATAAAGCCACAGATGATGGTGAGACACTGAAGGACAGCCAGCAGACGACTGGAAACCGTTGGAGTTTTCATGGTTCATCAGCAGAGCTGCAATAGTGCGATGCAGGATGAAGAGAGGCGGGAGTCAGACGGCTGGAAAACGAGAAGACTGAGGTGCTTAATGTCAATTAGCTTCTAGAGGAGGCAGAGGAAATTGAACTCCTGCAGCAACAGTCGCATACCAAAAAGCAATTACCACAACTGTCACCACTGGAGTATGGTAATATTTTACCAATCTTTTGGCCCTTCTATCTCAACTTTGTGTGAAGTTTTCACCTCGACCTTGTCTAAAGTTCATCTGGTAAATGTACTGAGATAAAAAGTGCTGTATTTGTTTTTTTATGCTTCGTGTGACACGTACATGTTGAAAGCAGCTGCGAACGCTGGGCTCGATGTTGGAGCCTCCGAAGGCGGCCACCTCTCCCAGCTGCCTCGGGATCTGGATGGCTTCGTGGAGCAGGAGACCCAGCTGTCTCTGGTCGCACGTGTCGCCCGCCGACGCTACCTGGCTGAACAGGTCTGGAAGACAGAACAGATGAGAGAAAGATGAGGGGAAACAGTGGCCAAGAACCAGCTCCAACTCATGTATGGATATTGTAAAGACTGGAATGAGAGGAGACATCTGTGACCACAGTTTTTTTTAATAGATATATTTCCTTCCCTTATTAGGGTGTTATTTTTCCAACTATCTCCTTTTACCCGCCTCCATTCTCCAACTGGACACAGAATAGCGACCACCTGACGCTCACGTACACACATCAGAGCCCAAGCAAAGACCACTTCATGGGTAATGTGGACGGATGAGGGCAAGCATGGCATACCTTCCCACTTCGCTCTCTTCCTGCCACCGATTGTTATACTAGTGTAGTTGTGATGCGTTGTGCATCCAAACACTGGATAAAAAGACTGTGCTCCCTTTCTAGCACACATCTCTAGTGGCATTTCATAAACACTCACATCTCTTTCTCGCTAGTTTCAGATTCTGATTCTGAACATAAGAAAAGTGTTGAAAGATGATTCTGTGTGTGTGTGTGTGTGTGAGAACTACATGTGCTCAAGTTGACAGCCAACTTAAAAAAAAAAAAACGGAGCACAATAAGAGAGGTGCAATCAGCCATGTTTTATAAATTTCTCACGCTAATAGAGAGTGCCAGTGGAACGAATAGGTTCAGGGATCCCGTGGCAGGAGAAAACAAGGAAAGGGACAGGAAGGGTGGGAAGAAAAGGGGAGAAAATGGAGCCAGCAGATAGTGACACTGTTGGATGGATGAACAATGGTGTAAGCAGTGACAATGAAAGAAGTTAAAATGACAGAAACAAAAGAGCAGGAAGCCAAAATGACACTTTCACTCTCAGTCACCAGCCTATATTCAACACCCACTAAGACTCAGTAAAAAAAAAGTAAGAAAAAATAATTGAATAAAGAACAGGGAAAAAATATGTGGGAGGTCTGTCATCCAATTAGAAACAATGATTCTGCAGCTCCACTCTCTCTCTCTCTCTCTCTCTCTCTCTCTCTCTCTCTCTTGTTCTGTGAAGTTTGATTAATACTGCTGGGACGGGAGCAGTATGGGGTGGGCTGGACGCAGGTTCGCCTGGTGTTCAAATCTGTGTGTTGGCAGATATTCCACAAACGTGTCAGCACTTACATTTGTATTTCTCCTCCAGGTGTCCTTTGCAGAGAGACAGTAAGCCGATCTTCATGGACAGGACGCGGATCTTTCCACTCCGGCCTCTGCGAGGACCACACCCACAATTATATACAGCATATTTACACAAAAATAAAAAGATATATGTGTCATTGTAGCCTTCTGGATGGTCCTGCTGCTATTTTGATCGAGCTCGCGTACGTGTCGTAAACGTTGAGAAGCCAGTTGAGACACATGTCAACGCAGAGCGGCACATTGACAAGGTCTTTGTGCTCCTGCTCCAGGCCGTCGTAGATGGACGTCAGGCAGTTGATGATGTCGGGGACGGACAGCAGCTGACTGTTGTTGGTCAGTTTGTGCTGCTTGAACGTGTTCTGAGCCACGTTGAGGTCCAACAGGTCCACTGCAGAGGAAGGATGGAGACAGAGGAGAAGACCAGAGGGGCAAGGTGAGGGGGGAACAATGATGGGAGCAAAAGCAGACAAGGGGAGAAGCAGAGGAAGGTGACAAGTCAAAGAGAGAAAAAAAGAAAAAAATAGGGTGTCAGAACCGCTCAGACATCTTTGTTGAATTTTTAAGACCCAGTGTGGAGGGCTGGAAAACTGACTATTCACAAAAGCATCAAATGTGCAGAAGGGAATTTTAAAATGGATAAAAATCAGATGTCAGGTCCGTTGGAAGGACAGTAATAAACACAAGAGCCAGCTACAACAGCCAAGTACACACACGTTTATTCAAAGGGAATCACACAAACTGAAACACTTATTAATCACGAACACTTTCAGCAGCTGCTGACCAGTATTGACCAGCTGCTGTGTTACACACCAAAGATGGTTAGATACATGCCTCCTTTTCAACGAAACAAGCTCCTGTTAATTAAAACACTAAACTGTCATCCAGATTTGAAACCCAAATGCCCAACTCTAGAGTACAATACAGATTTCCTTCCATTTCTCACCTTACTGGTCAACCCACATCAATTTTCTTTTATGACACTCTAGTTCTAGTCTGTTCAGTAGTAGCGAAAGTAAATTATCATCATAATAAAGAGAGAGCAGCTAGTGTAGATCCCGGCAGACATCAGCAAATGACACACTAAATGCTTTATTTGTTAGGAGGAATGACGGTATGTTTTTTCCCATGCCTTTCCTGCATTTCTTTATCCTCATCTGGAGAAATCAATGACTTCCTTGACTCGTGTTGGTTTCTGCTGCCCAGAAAGAACTAATTACTGAGCTACATCCAAGCAAAGCTGGCTAAGCAGGTCAGCCAACACAACCATTCTTCTCTTTTACGTAAGGAGCACAGATTACATAGGAAGCCCGCGGTGTGTATACACTCTATATGTGAGTTTTCCTTTGGGCTGTGATTGCATTTATCTTCTGTATGGAATTTAATTGCGCTGTCCTTATCTCAAATGAACACACATGATCAGAGAGGCAAATCAAACCACCAAACCACTTAAACTAATTAAACACAGGACACGGAGATACCCACGATTATTTGGATGCGCACAAACAGGCGTTTGTTTGAGGAACCAGTTTCACACACCAAGTCCTGGCAAACTGCTTGGAAACAGCAGGAAGTAAAAGAGCAGTGTGGTTTCACAGCGTGTGCTCCTGGGGACTGTCAACAGCTGGAGAATAGTTAGCATTCATCACCATTACCGGTAGACCGAGCGCTGCCCATGCTGCTGCTGCTAAACTGGCTCAAACCTCCTGGGAACAGGCCTGCGTGCGCTTGCAACGCATGTGTAGATGGGATTGTATGCTCTCAAACACCAGATGAAATCTACCTCCATTTAAACATCCATTATAACCAAAAAAAAACAGCAAGGGGTGTGAAAAATGTCAGAGGAAACGAAACGACCCTGCTTTTAACAAATGGCGTTCATCAGCAGCACAGGTAGCAGCTGTGGCTGCCATAGAAACCAGCAACATAAAAAAAAAAAAAAATCCTGCGGCGTGTCATTTTAAAGTTAAATTATTCTTGGCTGCTGTGCTGTCCTGGCACACCGTCTATGGCAAAGCTTCAAAAATCCTCACTTCATACCTTTGTTGCACACAGACATCAAAAGAAGCAAGCGGCGGTGTTAGGTATTAGGGTGCATGTGAGAGCGGGCGTCCTACTTACAGCACAGGGCTTTCTGCAGTCTGCGGATCTTCATGGCTGTTCGGTACGCCGAGAATCTCACATTGTTGAGGTCCGCTACAGGCAGGGATAATAACAACGGGATGAAAGGCGTGTGTATACAGAAGGATCAGAATAGACCGTGAAACAGAAACCAGCCTAATGCATGAACTGTTATGTTCTCCATTGTCTGTGGAGAACAGAGGGAGGGTAGCAACTGTAGTCAGTATCATTTGGCGAGCGAGCCGGGCTCTCTAGGCAGGTTGTTGTTATTTGTCGAGCTTCTGGCCGGCTGCAAAATCCGCCAAAGTTCCACAGCCTTTTATTTATCTGGCTGCTCATTAAAAACAGTCACACCAGCGAGCCCACAGCAGAGCAGATAATGCATATGGATGTTTACCACAGATCAAGAGAGCAGGCGAGGGGATCAAGGCTGCATTTCTGTGACATGTCAATCGTAAAAAAACATGAAATGAGCCAAAAAAAGGATTCTGTGGATCCCTCAGCAGGAAGCATTTCCTTGCATATTACTTTTGACAGGTTTGACAGTGACAAACCCAGAATGCTGTAGGAGGTACAGAAGAGTTTGCACATCGGATGCACATTTCAATCAGAATCGTTTTAGTGATGCTGGAAAAGCCCAAACCTTTAGCAACCCATGTAATTAACTTCTTTTGTAAATGACGGATTTTAAAACACAGGCTGTGTGGGTGTGTTTACCCAGCGTCTGGTAGAGTTCTGTCATCTTCGGATGGTCCCAGCAGGTTGTCTGTGTTTGGTGACTGAAACGCAACAGAAAAAGAGTCAAATAACAATAAAACAGACAGCGACACTCTGAACCACGTGACGGATTTAGAACACAATAATGCCCAGAGATGCAGAAGTACTTGGAGAGCTTAAGTGCCCACACAAGAACCTGACAGAACAAACACACACGCCTGAGCTAACATCACTGCAAACACTGATAGCTTTTGCGAATTGGGGACAGAGACTGCAGACTGCCATTTTACATCTTAAAGGCCTCACCTACATGTGACAAAGACACACAAACAGGACAACACACTGCAGACAAACCTAAGTGGAAGATGCTTTCATGAACACATCTGTTGACACGCTGCTGTCCTCGACATGCAGCGTGTAAATGTGAGCGGTTCAGGAAGGAGCTGAGTGTCAGAGGCAGCGCTCAGATCACCGCGGAGCGTTTGGATTTCTGGAAGGCAGGTTTGTAATAAAAGCGCTCTGTTTTTAAATGCTGAACTTCCTCCGAGGTTTCCGTGACAGCTTTCTCTCTGCTGTCAGGCAGCATCAAGTCGGAAGCAGAAGGTGAGCTGAGGTAGAGGAGGAGACGACAGGATGACAGTTGTCTTCGTGCACCGATGTTCGTCACCGATTGGCACCTGTGGGGACCAATGGCCTCAAGAAATACTAACATCTGGACATCTCCGTATTAACAGAAATGTTTGATTTGATTGGATACAAAGTTTGCCTGGACTGATGAAAGGAATCTACTTTGGGGACTTGGTGCACACAAAAGCCAAAGGAGGAGCAGTGACCATGAAAGGCCACAGATTTTTATCACTGAAGCCTTAAAGGACACAGAAGCCACGGGTCTACTGAGGCACAAAAACCTCTCGATACGATAAAAACCAGTCAAATAAAGTTTTGTGACATTTACTACAAAACTTCTGCCTTAGCACAGCAAGAAACAACAAAAAGCACCGCAGAGACATCAGAGGAGGCCATAAACAGTAGATATTGCAGCTTTTGGAAGACGCATACAGACTGTGCTTGAAATGAAAAAACACCAATATCCATTCATGAGATTAGTCTTTTAGTGCTGAGTTTTGTAGCCAATGTGAGGATCACAGCCTGTAAAGTACACCTGGATAAGACCAAAAGCAGTTCTTGTTCCAGAAACGACAACGTCATGACAGGATTTGAGTGTCTAGACTGTGTCTAATGGTAAAAAAGAATCCCCGCTTACTTCAGATTCCCTCAGGGTTAACTTAAGTCTCCATCTGGAGATGGAGCCCTCTGTGGTAAAGGCCTGTGACATTTTCCTTCATAAATATCATTAAATGGCATCTCAGAGAAAGAAACAATAAATAAATGAGGTCATGGAAAGGAGCTCTTGCAGCAAGAGGGAATGAAGGAACCCGCGGCCTCTGAGGTAACGTGACATCAACAAATACAACTGCCATAATTACCAAATAGACCGAATGCCTTTTCCTGGAATGAAAAAATAGATTGAAACAGCAGAACCCCTCTGAGAGACAGCTCTGTGCTTCTGAGTCAAGAATGGACAGACAGGCAAAGAGTGAAAATATTCCATCCCAGAGCTGGCTGCAGACAGTCACCTCCTATTCAAACGCTAAGAAAGCATCCTAAATAATCATGAGGGTGTGAGTAAATGATCGAATGCAGATGCAAAAGGCTAAATTTATTCAGACCTTGCAGCAAAGGCGCCTTTCTTGTTTATATATCACAGCCCTCTGAAGAAAATGTGGCACATTCACATCATTCCTAAACCTCTGTTTGAGATTAAAATTTAAACCTGTAAGTTTTAAATGTTTCGTTTTAAAACCCTTGCAGACTGAGCCAGGATTAGGGACAACTCAGTCCACCGTGTGTTTCCTGGGACAAAAACACAGGGAGACAGAACATCCAGAAAATCCGTCAAATAAAGTAGGGACTAATCTTTTCAGAGATCCAGTCTCACTACATTTTTGAAAAAGGCCACGAGGCATGTTAGGCCACCCCAGAAATGCCAGATGTGTGAAATGGTACAGAAGGCAAGGTTGCTGACAAACGCCAGGCAGCGGGCTCAGAGGGCGTTTGATTTTCACATCAGATCATCACTCCGGGGGAGGACTAGCTGCGCTTTTGATCAGGAGGCCTTTTGTCAGCCCCCAGAAAAGAGCAAGGGTCTAAGGGGAGATGAGGAGGTGATGGGGAAATTAATGTCTCAGAGAATAAGTCAGATCATCCCAGTGATGTCACAGTGATGCTAATCCCAGATTTGGCTTTCAAGCAAATTAGGTGGATTTATATCTGCACCACGGCCATAAACTGAGGATGAAGGTGAGGTGTGTGTGTGTGTGTGTGTGTGTGTGCGTGCGTGTACGTGTCCTTGTCCACATGTTCTCTTGGTGTGAGTGATTGGACACAGGTTCACAGGCTGGGCACATCTGTGACCACAGCTGCTGATGCAAAACAAGCGCTTTGCTCCCACTTTCTCTCTGTCTGGTTTTAATCGCTGCTGAGTCCTCCTGCAGCCCTAAACGCACCACAAGTGTTCCCAATCTCTAAATTAGAGCCGTTAACTTACTTTCAATACCATCTAAAAGCTAGAAACTAAAGTGTTGACTGCAGATTGTTGGTGCTGTGAAAAACACCATAAACTGAAACGCAGGGAATTTTATTAAAACTACATTTACGGGATGACAAGGGAATTTAGGCTTAAAGACATCTGAATTGTTTACTAACATAAGGCTCTATCTGGTTCCAACAAGACCATAAATGAAAATATAAAGCAGATGGATGTTTTTGCTTTACTTTGATAACCAAAATTAAAATTAGATCGCAACATGTCACGCTAAAACTATGATTAGATAATTGTGGGAGGCTGACTGGGGACTCACAGACAAAGTAAGAAATGTTTCACTACTGAAAAAGTGTAATAAAGTCACCTTACTCTGGACAGTGTCTGCATGTGCGTGTAACTAAAGAGGGATAATTCCAGACGCCAGTGATGGTATCACCAGGCTGGATGATCTTTTAACTTTATCAGATTACATTAACCGACATGACCTAGACAGCTAAACCTTCTGAAACATTCAAACCCTCTTAAAATTCAACATAAAACACATTACTGGTTTACAGTGTGGATGAGAATAAATTCAAATCTTGGATGGAACATTCATTCTGAGCGTCAAACCTTTTGCATATTTCTCCGCACTGCTACACACATACAAAATGTCTAACCTGACTGCCTGATATTACTTCTCTGTTTCGGGCAAATTGTATGGATGATATTCTGATTTTTAAGGAGATCCAATACAGAACAACATCGAGACGATGAAGCAATTTCACGCCACTTACTTGATGTAATATGGAACCTTGTTCTGCGAAACTGCACGTTGCCAGGGGAGCTGCACGGAAGCTGCACACAGAGAGAATAACTTGGTTAAACCGTAATAATGTGCCATGGAGTACAGAAATCCATTCTGTTTTACACCTTGTACTTAAAGTATGTCAAATGTAAAACTCCTGTAAAAACTGGAGTTGGTCCACTTGGAGAAAAATACAGCTGAAAGCACTCTAAACAGACGGACAAGAGAAAAAAGAAAAAACGGTCTAAAGATATCACATGGAATAGTACAAAAGGACAACAAATGCTGACAGATCAAGTAAATGTTGTTAACAGTGAGGAAAACCAGTCAAATATCATTCACTCTGAAGAGAAATATGGAGCAGAAACACTACTTGATTTATTGCCCTCCCACAATCCCTCCTCCTTGACACAGCTCTGTGCTCAGATAGAGAGATGAAAAGACAGTAAAAGAAAGAGATTAAGTGAGATTGGGAGCTATATGAGATAGATAGGGCGAGATAAGGCTGCAGTACTCCATTGATCCCCGAGGGAATATTAAGCTGCTCGCGTAATGAGAGTGAACGCGTGATGGAGTAGATAGTGTCACACTGCAGGGAGATAAAAGAGGAGATGGAATAGTTCTTTGCCTGCTGGAATTGGCGTTTACAGTGTGAATTTGTGTCCAATGGTGATACGGCAACGGAGCGAAGATTACCACCTGCTGAATCACACAAGGCCCGGTTTGTCTTTGCGACAGCGACACCCAACAAACAGCATCAGATGGAACAGAGTAGACACTAATGGTTGTCTGCTTACTGAAGAAGGGGGGAGGAGAGAGACAGAGACAGGTTTTTCTTTAAATTTTCATGATATTGCATTTCTCTCCAATTTCTCGCTGCCTCTCTGTACCAGCCTCTTCACTAATGACGGAGAGAATATAAAAAGAAAGAAGCGCGTTCTGGAAGACCGAATCATCAGTTCTCTAATTTCCTAAGTGAGATAATTGGTTGTGTACTTACTGGACAGAAAGTGTTGAGAGGAGGGTCCAAAGTCTCTGTGGGCCTCCTGCAGCAGCTTCAATCTGTCTTCCACCGCCACCTGCACAGACACCCCGAGGGGAGAAAATGAAGGAGTGAGCTTGTAAAGCAGAGCTGAGGCAAACACAACTTCACAGTAGGGTGTGATGGCCAAACAGGTTCCGTTTACTGCAACTTAGTTGGAAGATCTAAAAAAGTCTAATTGTCCCAAAATGAACGACCCACTGGAGGTAGAGAATGGCAACTCAAGTATTGATCCCTCAGCAGCGCACACGTGCCTGGGGCAACTGTGAGGTTGCTCTGCTCCTCCAGCCATGACAGCACTGACTGCCACATAATTAGGAAACATACAATGGTGATCTACGGGGAAAATCCTGGAACAGGCTTTTAAATTCTAATAACTCAGTTTCCCCCTAGAAACTAATGACCCTCCTGGCCACTGCCCACCAAGAGGAAGATGACAGCTGTCAGCAGACGATAAGCAAATCATCCAACTGCACAGTCAGACCTGCCTTATTAGTGAAAGTGATGGCTTTAGGCACCCTGGACCCAACCCCCCATCCAACTGAGGGGAAACCATTGGCAGTTCAATAATCCAAGGCTACAAATTTTGCTCAAATACTGTTTCAATGTGAATAAATGCCATAATAGCAGGACTAAAAAAAACTATGCTAGCGGTCTTACAAAAAATTTACTTTTTAAATCCGTCTTTTGGATGGTATTTATGAGTTCGCTTAGGGACTGTATGAGTCCCAAGGCAGTTTCAACTTAAGTGCATAAAAAACTAGAATGTGACTGGTGTTCTGTGGGACATACTGATATTTGGTGACAAAGTAATGCACGTGGAGCAGAGCTGTTAACAAATGAAGGGGCTGTGCAGGTGACGGGACAACTCAGAGTCCCAGACAGAATAAAATCAGGATGTGCCGAAAGGAAACGGAGGAAGACAATGACAACTGATGACAGATGAGAGAAAGCAAAAAATACATTGGGTGGGCAGGAGGAAGAGGGGGAGGACAAAAGAGAATAAGGATGCACTGATGGCAACATTAGTTTAGGCAAATGTGGTGACAATGCTGTGGAAATTAAAGGAGAAAGCCCAAACGACTGTGATGCATTAGTTCTTTAATGCTTGGAAATGACTCAGGGGAATCTTAACTACCTGCAGCAGTTTCCACCTCATGTTGAGCTGGTCCAGTTGTCTGGAGGCAGTGGAAGAGAGCTGGATATCCAGTGGAGTCAGCTCTGCTGACAGCTCATTGACAACTCTGACGTCCTGGCGTAATGGAGCAATCTCCTCTCTGAAAGCCTGGAGAAGAGGTCCAGTGATGTTTCAGAAAAATGTTCCTGCAGCGTTCTCCTAGGCTAACAAACCATTCAATCGTGAAACGCATTAAAAGCCTCAGGTGTGCTCAATTCAGCTCAGGTCCAAATCAGTTAGATTTATAAAACAGTTTATTCGGTGTGATTTGGCTTTCTGAAAACAGGAAAGCGAGTAAAGGGTGAAAATCCACATCAGAGCCTCGGTTACATTATTGCACACCCTGATTTAATGGAGGGCTTTTAGGGGAAAAACTGTCCGGAAACAGAACAAAATCACATTTGGCAGTGCAGGCCTCACTGCTACATCAGCAGTCTCTAAATCAAACTGATAGCTCACAGTTTTAAATTATAAAACTCCAGCAAGATAAAGAAAACTGCTTTAGATGACTCAGTGTGTGCTGTGATAGAGGTATGGATCAGCGCAAACCCTGTCTCTGACTCACCACGGTCTTGTCGATGTGGTCCTGCAGGGCGTCGATGAGCAGGTCGCCCACAGGCTGCCAGGTAGCTTTGGCCTCCTCTGCTTGGGTCAGCCGCAGGTCCAGCTGGTCCATGGAGCTCTGCAGCTCCTGAAGGCGCTCCAAGGCCTGGTCCACCTGACTCTGCCAGCCACTTATGTGTCCTTTTAGACGCTCCCAGCGCTCCCTCACCTCCCCTGTCTGTTTGCGGATAGCCCGGGCCAAACCACGGGCCTTCTCCTCTGGAGTAAGATCTGCTCGAGAACATTCAAAAAAAGAAAAGCCCAAGTGGTATTATGACTTCTGGGTTTGGTAGCAATTATTATCTTCTGTTTCTTTGTTCCTTTGTTAAATTTCAAGTTTAACTCCACTGAAACTACAGATGAGGAGGCAGAAGACAAACCAAAATTTACAAATTACTGGAGGGTGAAATTGAAAGTGCAAGGCGAAAAAAAAGGCAGAAATGTGAAATAAGTTAATTGTGATAAAATTAGAGGTTGGCAGGAACACATTTTCACTGAAATATAGTATCAACATGCTTTTTTTTCCAATTAGGAATAAAAGTAAAAACGAAATGAAAAAAGTCCAAGTAGAGGCTCTTAGAAAGTGACAAACAGTGGTGTATTTACAGTTGTTGAGATTTTACGTTGGTGTCACTGAGAAATGCCATCCTCTCTGATTGAACAAGCACAGTCTCTGATCTTGGATCATCTTTTTATCTATTTATACAATGAGGCGAAGCTTTGATATCCCTATCAGATGGTGGGGAACAAGCTTTGGAACGTGCTCTGAAGTCCTGCCACGCCCACACACAACCCCATGGGTTGGCTTAATTATTTACCCAGTAGGGTTTTACTTTGAAAGAAAATGTGCTGATTTAACCAAGACATTGCTGCCGTATCCAACGGAGACCAAAAAGGAATGCTGAATGGATCGCTGTGAATATTTTATTCTTGGCTTTTGGATTCTTGGATTTTCCAGAAGATGCTGATATCGTGACCGGCTCTTTTTTATTTATTTATTTGCTGTTAGGTTTGTACCAATCTACCTCACACATGCTGCCCATTTGGAAGTCTCTCATCTCCGAGACATCCAACCATGGACCATCGAAACCGCTGTCTTGTATTGGGATTGAGAACTAACCGGGCTTCGGCTGAAGGGTCTTGCGTGGCTCTCCTGGTCCCTCGATGGGCTGGTCAGCCAGGAACATCCGAGCTTGGTCCAAAGTACTGACTACCAAGTGTTCACGTTCCTTCAGCTCTGACTGCAGCGCCTGGAGGACAAAACAACAAAAATACAAGGATAAAGTAGCACATTCCTCTGTAAAAGTGTAAATCTGATGACCCTGGTAAAAGAATCTACAGCCTGCTGAATCAAACAGCTGGAGTGAACGTGTACTTTTAAAAAGGTGGTTGTATATTCATTTCCTCTGCAGATATGTGCACAATTCCAGCTCTCATCATGAAACGAAGGTGATGCATCCAAATTGGAACTTACCTGCTCACATTAACCAAAATGGAAAAATATCTCGCATAGCTACAAGTGTTACTTACTTTTGACTTACTAAGATGAAGGTGAGACAAAAATGTGAAAGAACTGCTGTATGAGAAAAAAAAAAAAGAAAAGAGAGATATAAAGACAAAATAGTGACTGAAGAAAGAGGGCACTGTCATTTCCTTGGGGTCAGTGAGAAATTAGCTAAGTGATCCTTAAAATAAGGTCATCCCTGGAACTCCAACCCCACAGGAAAGCTAGATAACATAATGACCGCTCTCTCCCCTCATCAGTCACACAAGACATTTACATGCAAACTGCAGAAATGATGGAAACTTTGGTGGCCAATTTTCTTAATGTAATGTCAACTAGTTAATTTTCCTGTAGCCGGCAGACAGCAGTCATACCTTGTATCAGTGATTGTGCTCGTTTTAATGTAAACAGAACCCCTGGGGACTTCAGCTGGTCGGAGTGTGCGACTGTTTTCTGATGAGGTGATGTATTGTACAATAGGGAAGATGGGAGAACTGGTCTCGTTAGAAGAGAAATGATTAGATATCGCACAGACAAGTACAGTGAAAATGAGATCACAATGCTGTTTGATTAAATGATGACAGTGTGGAGTTCTAGGGCATCCTATTCAGAGCACCATAAGGTGATGATGTATTTGAGCATGCTCATTTTATCAATGTCACAGAGGGACGCAGTTTTAAGGGGAGCATGAAAAAGGAATTGTCAAACACACCTAAAACATTTAGATCTAAAAAAGGTTTGTTCAAGTCAGCAGGCTCGTGACAGGACTGTTAACGCCGAGGATTATTATTTATGTGTTATTTCAACATCAGAGTGACTCAGGCCAACAGGCGAACGGATTGATCTACACTATGAAACCGCTGCCACAAGCGCAATCAAAGATAAAAATAATTAAAGGTTAGTCAAAGTGAAACCGCTGCTCCCTAAGAGATAAAGTAAAGTCCGGTGCAGCAGTTTAATTCATTTACTTCTCCTTAATGACCTGTCCGTTCAGGTGCGAAGTAGTGCTAATCAATCCTGCAGGCATGGTTTCTAAAAGGCCTCCTTCCTTTAGTTTCCCACAACACGCAGTCTATTAGGTCAAGATTCATTTACCTGTGCAAACAAGGTTTAAAAAAAAAAGTTAAAGGATACTAAAAGATTGTTTCTGTGTCTGCATATGCTAATTTCTCTGTCGCCACCTTTTAGTCTAAAAGCTGTTTATTTAAAAAAACAAAAACGCATTGGTGGCCTTAATTGGCCAAATGCTGGCAAAGGTCTTTTAGTAGATAACAATGTGCAATTTGAGATGTTTTCAGTCAGTTTTTGCAGGGGATACAGATCAATATACAGTGGAGCAAAAGAGTTAGTCCCCCTCTCGTTCAAGCACAATTGCCATGGTCACGTGTCTTTTTAACTTAAAGTAAATCAGTAAAAGTGTCCCTCTCTGTGGGCTAAAGTGGCTTGGGAAAGAAAAACAAAAAAAAACTGACAAAGCAAGGTTTTCCACTTTCACTTTCTGAGCCACGCCATCCTTTTCAAGACAAATATTTATGAAGTGCACATTTTTCAAACAAGAAATCCTTTAGATAAATTGCTGTGTTCAGTTAGTTTCTTCTTTCTTAGCTTTTGTAGAGGTCAAACTGAATGCATTTCCTAACCCTGAGCAATGAGTAGGTTAACACAAAAAAGATTTGAAAAATTTGTGTCTAGAAGTTCCTGAAACACAAATTCACAAAAGCGGATCAGACCCATGAAAGGATCCAGTAATCCTCTGAACTGGCTGGCTTCGCCTTCAACTATCAGAGCAGAGGAAACAACGTTTTCAATTTTAGCATCTTAAAGCTGTGGAAAAAAGATAAATACAGCGATCTGAGATAACTGAGCTGGGACAAGGAAGCAGCATATGAATACAACAAGAAAGGAGAAAGGGAATCAAAAGCCACGAGGTTAGCAACCAAAGGACATCCGACCGAAAAAGAGGCAAAAAGTTGTGGCCGGTTGATTGTTTCCCCACAGTGAAGATGTTCTCAGTCCCAAGGTAACTTTGTCTGATGTGCTGTACTGAAGTGGCTTTGTGTTCCATCAGGATTTCCTCCACACCATCTTGAACCTCAGAGGACGAGTATTGATTATTCCGTCTGATCCTTTTACTGTCAGGCCTCTCCAAACAACCCTTTTTGATGACTGCACTGGAGACTCACGTCATTTGAGGGTGTTGCTACATTTTCATGTGATGATTTTTTTGGAAAGCCGTAACTAAATTGTTTGTCCAGCTTTAAAAAAAATGACCATTTATAAAATTACTAAAATGACGGCAATTAACAGAAATGAACGCCCCCACCAGAAGTGGTTTTCTGCGGCTGAATCTCAGCACGCTGTCTCTGCTGCCACAGTTCCTAGTAGACGCTGAAAATGAAAGGCCGCACTTTATCTTTCATGTTTAGGAATCAGTTGACTTTTCCCTTTTAAAAATGTCACTTCGGGTTAGAGAATCTTTAAGTCAGACTACAGAATCATCCTCCATTTATCTCCATCTCAGTCTTTGTATTATTAATGAAGGAAAAATTGGTTTTACTGTAAGTGGACACATATCAATGTGTGCGTGTGTGTGTGTGTGTGCGGGTGCTTAAGTGTGTATGAACAGTGAACCTGCACTAGAGCATTTCTGCCTACATCTCATGCAGGCGAAAACAGCATAACCAAACAACAGAGGGGCGAACTGAGGAGAAACGACTGTGATGCCAAGAGCAACATGGTGGACAGTGCTGCTAGTGGACGGCCAGTAAAAGGTGGCCACGGGCCAGTCATCTGACAGCAATTACACACTGACGTACGATCCCAAAAGCCTGCGCTTACGTTAAAAAACACAGCAGGGAATAAGCACAACAAACAGTCGGAACGAGCTGTCGACATTATGAAAGTACTGTATGATTAGTTATAATTAATTGTACAGGGTCGAGTAAGGGTGATAAATAACACTTATGAGAATGGAAGAAAATTAAGTAAACACTTTCCCTGCTGGCATAAAGAGAAGCTTTAAACCTTACAGAAACAGCATGGGATACATAATATAGAATTTAAAATATGACTATCACTGTATTGTAACATTTTTGTGGTTCTAAATCTGCATAAAGTGAAAACTGTGTAAAAATAACAATAAAAACATGCTTCATTACACAACTGTGCTTTGAACCATTAAGTATTTTACCTTGTGGCTGGTGATGCTGTAATATTCAAAATACCAGTGATGCAGATTCACTATCAGAATTTCATGTAAAACCTTGGGTGCTACATTTTAATTAAAAACACTTGTCTCATCTTGTATAAACGCCGAGAACGAGACACTCGAGAGTGATGGTATTTAAAAAATGAATTTGCCTGTAAGATTATTCATTGAAAGTTAAATTTTGTCCTAAATCTGGTAAAGTGTGGTGAGAGCGTGGCCTGTGGTGACAGGACCCACCGTGCAGTAGCTCTGCTGTTGCAGCAGGGTGGGGACGTCTCCTCCAACGGGCATCTGCTTGGCCAGGTCCTCGTCTTTCATGCAGATCCATCTCCACAGCTCCTCCAGGAGACCCAGCAGACGAGACCAGCGCTCAGCGCTCGCCTCCAGATGGGCTCTGCCAATGCACACATTTTTGATTGTCCTATGATTAGAAGTCTGAAAGGCACAAAAGCTGAACAGGAAATTATAATTGCGCAGATACGTATGAAAGCTCGTAATCTTCAGTATAAAACAAACCAAACAAAAGTATTCTTCTCCTTTATTATAAGATGACAGGAGAATAAATGAGACAGTTTATTACACATGCGGTGACGTGCGCACAAAGTGTTGTGTGGCACTTTTGTTTTTCTCAACCTCCTCAAGGCGTAATGTGTCTGAACACAGTGTTCACAGACCTCCCGTGGCTGTTCACCGAGTTGGACATAATTACACATGTACTGCAATTAAGGCATAATGGCCTGTACGTAATCAACAAACACAAAGCCTCTGTGCTCACTCTCTCACACACACACACACAGATTACTGTCACCCTTCCATAAGTGGAAGGAGGGCCAAACCATATCCCAGGGATATTTCTGATGTTATATATATATATATATTAGACATGCAGAGCACACAGGAGCTACAAGCGTGTGCGACACTAGTGGCAAACACAAGGCTCATTGTTATTCCGAAACACACGCCAGGTCAATTTCCAAGAACTGAAGACATCAGAGTCACATTCCAGACAACAGCAGACAGACGGGAGATTTATCTTCAAATACAGCATTTTCATCTGCAAACTGAGTATGATGACTGACCTGATGCTGGCTGATTTGGCCTTCAGGTCATTCCAGCGTTGGTTCATGTCATCCAGCCTGTGCTGCAGAAACGCAGCCTCTTCTGAGCTGCCCAGAGCTTTGACCATCTTCGACTTGTTCCCCTCCACGCTTTTATAGATGTCATTGTGGGCATCGATCTCGGCCTGGATGTCCTTAAAAAAAAAACCACAGGCAAGAAGAAATTTCACATTATTTTTTTTTTCTCCCACTGGGGTTACTGAGCTTAGACGAGCTGAGCAGAAATGCTGGCTCAAATCAGGATCAGCCCAGGTTGGACACCCCGCTGGGCCTTGGAGGCTGGCTCTTCCTGGGGAGTGGTCCTGACAGAGACGGAGGCAAACCGCACACATTTCTAAAGGCCAGAAGAGCTTAGGTTGGTATTCTCTGAGCACTTTATAATCAGGTTGTCTGTTTCGAACAAGAGACCGATTGGTGTGTGTCGGGGTACACAGTGTACAGGAGTGTTACTGTATGTCAGTTCCCACAGTCAAGTCACAAGAACACGTCTTTGATACTGCAAAAATTTAGCAGCATGTCACACTAGTGCACAGTGCAGATTCCACGTGCGCGGGTGTGCTGAATGAAATGTGTGTGAATGTGTTTTTTGGGTGAATCGCAAGAGCCTGCTGACGCAAGCGGAGGAGCCTGTCAAATGCTTTATTTTCCTCTCACGCCGTCTCTACAGGGACGCCCCCAGTTCAATCCAATTCAACGGAGAATGAAAGAAAACACACCAAAACCACACAAGGAGGCGTAACACCACCTGCAGCATCAAAAAAACGTCCAAATGGGACAGTAAAGACTGCAGCCCTGTGAAACACAACACCTATTGTGTTTTAAAGTTCTGGCATTTTTGCAATTTTGCACTTATGAGATGCGACACACTGAAAGTAAAACAACCAGTAGAACCATTTATCCATCAGTGCTGCACTTAGTAATGCCCCCGGTTTTAAAAGACCCGAACGGTAACTGTCAAACAAAGATTTGTGAGAAAAGTAACAACAACGATGAGTTGACACATAGAGAGGAAAATCTCAAAAGGGAATTTGTGGCCAGAGTGACACATAATATGACACATAAACACGTCAGAAAATGCTCAGAGCACAACTAACAGTGAACAGCGTCTCCCTGACTAGAGCAAAACAGGATTTAAACGTGTTGAATAACTGTCAGTTACCACCTACGTCCCCCCAGCTGGAGAGGATCTGCTTCATGCCACCACAGAGCTCAACACACACACAAAATAAACTGCTAAAGGTCATCGTGGACCTTTGGATGTGTGGAAAAATGAGCTGGGAAAATACATAGCATGCCTGCCACTGACAGCTGGCTGTGTTTCAAGTCATTTTCCAAGTGCTTTTTTTTCAGTTTTGTTGAGCACTTCGGCTGAATGCAACACTCCGTGCACGAAGGCGCGCAGCGGGACAGAATGCATTTACCGCATGGACGCATAGCCACATTTAGAATCCTTTACAGAAATCTCTTTAACTTTACTTTGTGCAGCGAGAGGCCGTTTGGGCACTGTGGTAAATGTGTGGCAGTGTGAGACGCAAGGCTCTGAGGAGTGGGCAGACAAATGTGACAAAAAAAAGGAGATTACAGAGGATCGTTTCATTTGGGAGATGCCTTGTTTGCGAGGTAATTGACATCACTGAACAACTTGAGGAGTTTTAAGTAGTGATAATCACAACTTTTCTACATGCATACAGGCTGAATGTCGCTAGACCAGATAAAAGCTATTTAGGTGTGGATTGGACACACTTTCATGTGTTTCTTTAATGTTTCCATAAACATACCCTACACAAGTTCAAGCTGTCATTAATATACCTTTTCAAACTTTCTCAGCAGCTCCTGCAAGCTGAAATTCAAGCCAATCATGCTGGAGGCATGTAAGAAGACTTCCAGGGCTTCCTGCTGTGCCTACATCTTCATCCCCGTCACACAGATAAAGGATCAGTGAGGAGTCAGAGCAGGTAGCTAAGCCCTTCCTTGGTTACAGTCAAAACAGACACCATCAAAGTTGGGGCTCGGGTCAGCGCTAAATCCAAAGCGTGAATAATCCCAGATCTGAACGCAGAAAACCCCAGGTCAAGCACACTATTTAAACCCTAAAGAGCCAAGAAGTGTCTGCAGTCCAAAATAGGCCAATTTATATACTTTACACAATCCTGGGTGAGACATGGGGGTTTGTTCTTGCGGTGCACGCGCCCGATCCCAACGTGCGTTTGCAGCATCCTCAGCCTGGCCACACAGTGGGGGGTTTAACAGCTACCCAGCAGTCATGTTTTGGAGCTGAAAGTGGGATTAACTGTGTGATTGGTGCCAATGGAGGCTTGACAAATTAGGGGCTGGAGGCTGACAGCAGACTTCCCTGTGGCCAGAAATCGGCCTCCAAAAACTGGAAAGAAAATCCAGCAGATCTTAGGTTGAGGTCTGCAAAGTGGAGATAATGGGAAGTTTCTCTTAAAGGTGGATGAGCTGGGAAAAAAAAGTAGCTGGTCAGACAGGTCTGGATTTCTTCAGCTCTGCCGTTCTTCCCTTCCTCCACTTCCTCCCAGGGCACGAAAAGAGCTGTTCATGCGAAGCCCCGTAGTCCAGCCCAGCTCCTAAATGGTCTGATAAAGACCACTCCACTGCAGCAGGACAAAGAACCCACTTTGAGGTGGCAGAGAGAGTCACATGGTTTGTCCACTCACTCCATGAGCAGAGATGTGATGATAGAAGACACAGAGTACCCAAAGATCTCCCTTCCATCTGCCCCATGCGGATCAAAGCCCGGGTCCGGTCCGGCTCTATCACACCCTCCTCATCACTGCCATGAACGGTCCACTTAGTCCAAGAGCGCCTTCTTCTTCTTTTTCTTCTATTTCCTTCTTTGCTAACGCACGTGCGTGATGAGAAATGCCTGAAGACTGGATCCTGGAAAGGCAGCTTGAGTTGCCAGCCTGTATCATTTCTTCACCGTCTGAAAGCGATGGGTCAATCGGACCGCCATCTTCTCCATCCCTCTAAGAGGGAAAGTTTTTCCAAAAAGTATGTTTCTCCTTAGAATCTTTGTTCCTTCGAGGAGCCACCCAAAGCTTCAGGCAGCTTTTACCAGCCTTACACCCGCTCTTCTGCGCTCCTGCTGCTCTCTTCGGCCACCAGTCCCAGTCTTTCACACAGCTGTTTATTATTTTGATCAGTATCCTCCCTCTTCCCTCCTCTCACTACCTCTCTCTCCCCCTAAACTAACTTGACACACCACACACCCACTTCCTGAAGGCCTGCGTGTGCACACACCACCGTCCAGGGGAAAAGGGATTCCATTTGGAATTTTGTCATAAAGTCCTAATTCAAATGTAGGAACATGTAAAGTTTGGAAGCAATAATAGTGGAAAAAGTGGGCATTGGACGGAATCTCTGAGGGTTAACATAAATTGAGTGCAGATGGAAAAAGCTAACCCTAACACAAGACAAACCTTATTCTTATCCCAGAGATGAAGGTTTAGGCTGGTGGGCTGGGTGGCTGTCAGGACAGGGCAGATATAATCTTTAGCAACAATTCACTCAAAGCAAACAATCTTCCCTTCAGAGAAAATGTAAAGATATTACAAGCAAAGGAATGTGCTCATGTATGATACGTGCAAAGAGTGGGGTTTTTTTTGTGTGTGTGTGATTGTTTGGGTGACGGTGTTCTGCACAGAAGGGAAGACATGCGGTGTACATCAAAGATGCACAGACAGATGGCTGTCAAATCACCAGGAAAAAAAAAATACTGTGTTGCATATTCATTACAGCAACACTTTGAAGTGTGCTTAGCTAATTAAAAATATTTGCATAATTAATATGTTTATGACGCATTTCTGACGGAAAGGTTCCTACCAAGTGATGTAAAAATAACTGGAGGGAAATAGACATAGTTGGCAGACTGGGCAACGAGGAAATGCTGACGATTAGCTACATTTGACTTTTCAACATTTGCTAAAATGAGACTGCAGAGTTCTGGCTCATCTCTGTCCCAACAACACTGTGACTGGCAGCTGGAAAACATGCACTTGAAAACACATGTTCAGTATACATTAGGCTTAAGGTGGGATTTAAGGTGCCACATTACAGAACTAAGCGGATTAGTGCCATTTCAGGCGTAAAAATGATATTCCTATAATAGCCCAAAGAAAAGAAGAGATCAGACAAAATTTGACTGATTGAGAGGAGACAGTATTAACAAGGAGTGAAGTGTGTATAACCCATTTAAAAACATAATCAAATAATAGAAGAGAGCAAACAGAACACTTAAAAAGTATAAAAATAGCTAGGAAAATAAAAAGATACCACTGTTTTTGTGGCTCAGCATGTCTGTTAACACTTGATACACAGCAAAGAACACTTCAGAGCAGAACGGTGGCTGTTTTGATAAGGATTGCCATCATTTTATTTAATAGGGCACTTTGCAATCTTTTGCATTTCCATCCACACCGGACAGACACCTTCAACTAAAGAAGTGCCAAATAAACACAACAAGTACAGCTGCTGCCCGTTAGCTGAGCAACGTGATGGAGGAGGAAGAAGTCAATGACCAGAGCAACAATACCAGATTTTTGCATATTTTTTTTTGCATATTTGCCTAATGTTTAGGTAGGGAAAACATCCAAAACTGTTTCCTGCAAAAAAGCTAAAAACTAAATACTCACATGAATACATCCAAACACATCAAATCCTCATGAGCAGTTAATTTTAATCTCTCTAAGCTCATTAACAAAAAATTGCCTTCGGGAAAATAAATAGAGGGAAGGCTGCCAAAAGGACAATGTAAAAAAACTCAAGGAGCAAAGTCTTAAAGAGGGAGGCAGGAGTTTTACTGTCTCAGATGATGTCAAAAGCCTGCAGAGGCCAGACCTCATCCATAAATTCAGAAAATGAGATTACTCAAACACCCACAGACGTGCGCGCTTCAGTGCACAAATACAGCTAAATTCTATATGCAGTGAGCTACATCTCAGCGGGGATTCCCCGGATAGGTATTAGAGATTTCCCCAATCTAAACCGGCCATTAGAGCTGTATAAAGTCAGTCAAAAATCAATGTGGCTTCTGCATTCCACTCTGATTCTCAACAACATCCAATACAGTCTCTTCCTGTGCCCCAGGTTATCAGTAACACTCCTTTTCCTGTTACCAGGGCCGTCTGCAGAGATCACTGCCCCGATTTGGCATGTGCACATGTGCCCTGTGGGTGTGTGCGTGGGGGCTGCAACAATATGCAAAATACGGGATTTTTTTTTTCCCACAAAGGCACAGAAATGCGTATATTTTAATAATATTTATGCCTACACTTGCAGCTGTCCCTTATTCCCGAGAGAAGCCAGAGCTCCAGTATAGATAAACCCAATCTAGTAACCCAGACCTGAGTCTGTGATGAGGAGAGATTATCTTCAGGCAACACGCAGGTGGACTAACTGCAGTCGTGCCACTTGACGCTTTGGCTTTATAGGTGCATGAACGGTGAATGCTGGCAGCTCTACACACCTGGAGGTCATCCAGTGGAACTACCTGACCCAGAGAGTGTGTGAAGGCCTGGTTAATCCACCCCCCTCTCACCTGACTCACTACACGACATCGTAACTCACAACGAGAAGACGAAACCTGAGCGGTGGGACTGCGACATTAATAGGAAGAACACGAGCGGCAGAGTTGAATCGATAAATCTGGAAACCATTAAAGGCTCGTATAAAAACGGGCTATAAAACCGCAATAACAACTGTCGCTGCCTATCAGTTAACTGACAGCTGACCTCTGCTCATGTGACAGAGCTGTCAATAGACAAGACAACTTGCAAATCACTAAGAATGTCAAAGATCTAAATACTAGACTTGATCGTTCTAATCAGAGCCAAAGATTAGCAACCAAAAATGCATGAGTGAGCTCACAGGCCGTGAAATTGAAATTGATTGGAAGAGCCGTGGGCTGATGCTGGATTATTGATTCAGGAGCTTTTGCATTAGCATGTGTGCCAAAGACAACAGGGACATGAGCCAGAGATTAGGACAAAATCCAGACCCTCGTTCCTGTACGCAGACTGAACACAAACAGTCTGATGGTGCACGTGTTTATAGAGGCGAAAGGACAGTGATAAACCCATTACATCATCAGCACTAGCAAAGCACTAGCCAAATCTTAAAAGTAAGACTTCTTGAGATTTCTGAAGCAAAAAGGTTCTTGGTTTGTAAATTTTGAGGAATTTGACCTGCTGAACTACCTGGATTATAACCATAGTGGACTGCTGAGAGCCTCTTGAATCCTTATCACACCACTTCATTGGTGTTCCAACACTTCTGCCCATCCCTCAGGTAAATTCTTCAGCTCTGTCTTCCTTCTGGAAGCACTTCAAGCCCAGGGACAAGACTAATGAAACACTTGGCTGCGATGCGCCTGAACCGCCTTCAAATCCATCGTGGTTTCAGGTTTCTCGGACACCAAATTCTCCCTACTGAGCTGATTTAATAAAACACGGTGAATCCCACTACCCCCGGAAAGCCTGTGTGGCAGCGAGCATGAAGCAAACACAGTTCCTGTCCGGTCCCGTGGGGATGCTCTACTGGGCGGGACAACACTGTCACAACTAACAAGGGAAAGATAAGAGCAGGGAGGTTCCAAACAACCGTTTGCAAACTGTAGTAATACAACCACAACAATTCATAACGCTGCTCTGAGGGTTCCATTATGCAAAAGAAAAACTTTATGGAAAAGAGTTTGAGGCATGCAAGAGTGTAAAAGCCAGAATCCTGTGCTGAAGATGCAGGATAAACACCAACATAGTGGGTGAGTGTGGTGACCTTTTTGAATTGCAGCGCTGTTTTCTGGCTCTAACACAGCTCTCCAACCCACATCCCATAAAAAACACAGGCCGTCCCGTTTCTTACTCACATATGTTTCTGCACTGATCCCATTTAGTCCAGCGCCTCTTTTCTACCTCTGCCTCCTCCACTATTTATCATTTTCAGCACCTTTATTTCACCCACCTTGTTTTTTTTCTCGTCTCTCCACTCAGCTCAACAGCCTCCCGTTCCTCCCGAACCACAACTGGCTGACATTTAGTTTCTAACTTTGGGCAACATTTTGCGCAGAAGTGATTAACAATGAACATGCTAGTGTAAATACATTTATTTTTAATGGGGACATTTCATGCTAGACAACAGAGTGGGGTATTTTTCTTTTTCCAGTGTGTAATCTACATTGCCCTGACTTTCATTAAAAACCAGCTTTGCCAATTTGTCCCTGCTGGGAGAAATAAGCAAAAGCATTGGCTGTTGGAACCTACACGGAGGCTGGCATGTCAGAATTACTGCAGCTTTGCCTCCTGCCACCTCTCAGGCTTCTCCTCAGGAAGTATAACGCCAGGACACAAAATCTCCCCAAGCTGTTGGTGCTACTGCTCCCTCCAGAGGAGGAATCAGGACCATTTCGAACCACTATTACTTTTTAACACACACACACACACACCTACGTTGGAGTTTAAGCGGAGGCAGCGTCCGGTGCCAGCTGCCCTGCAGGGGGAGTCTCCCAGTGCTTCAAATGGAATAATGCCACAGATCTTTTTTATTCCTTGACATAACAATTCATCCCTAAGGGTTTTTTTTCATTAATGAAATTCAGGAAGAGTAGGAGAAGATTCCGTGCTGACATATTCATACGCATCATCACTCACGGTAAATCAGTAATTTAGTTACACACTCGGCTTGATATATGACCTCTTCCCGCTCCGAACAGGTGGATTCTTCCAGACGTCAGACATTAACCAAGGTGTAAATTAAGCTCGTAAAATTTAATTTGGCTTAAACTGCTTCTATCGTTTGTGTGGTGTCCTGCTCATTCATGCACAAAACAAAAAAAAAAAAAAGCCAAAAAATAATCTAAATGGCTTTAAATGTAAACGCTAGGCCACTCTAAGATTCAGTTGTAGTAAATTCAGGCCATTTTGTCTAAAAATCCATTAGCAGGAGTGTGATTTCAGCTTGTCATTCATGTGAAAGTTAGAAAAAAAAGACTGACAGGCTTCTGAATGAGGTCTCTATGGGGCTGCAGCCTGTTTGACAGGACCAATTACAGGGGACTTTTTTTTTCTGCTGTGTACGAGCACACAGAGACAGAAGGTGTGTGCATATATCAGCTCAAAGTCAAAATGACAAAGTTTGGAACCTCGGCTCGGAAATATATTTTAGGGGAGACGCGATGTAGGAGAATCCTAAGGCAGGAAGTTTGCATAGCCGGAGAAGGCAGCTTCTTTCCCCTGATTAACAGCACAAAAACCAGACTGTCATGCACACCGCTGCGAGACAAATGAAACTTTCCAGAGCAAAGAAAACTCACTTAGACTAATTAGATCAACAGAAGGTGTGTGTGTGTGTGTGTGTGTGTGAGAGAGTGTGTGCAAGAACAGAGAAGCACTTAAAGAGCCGTATGTGTGATTTACATTATTAGGAGTGTGTAACTGAGACTGTAGGATGTGTGTGCTCTCTTTAATGAACAAACAACAGCTGCTTTCATCATCAAAGAGCTGGAGCGCAGAGAGCAGGAAGAAAATGAGAGAAATGAGGAGGAAAAGACGAGGAGCACCGCTCGTGCTCATCGGGGCCCCAGTTGTGTCTGCTACGGCTCAGTGTGTGAAATGAAGATGAAAAGGGGGTAGGTAGTGTGAGAACAGTAACCCACTCTCACACACTCACACTCTCTCTCACACACACACACACACACACACACACACACTCAGACTGGGCCAAGCCCGTGGAGGTTCCATTCTGCACACAAGCACAGAAAAAAGCACAACTGTTATGCAAGTCTGCCTCATGGCTTTAAAGCGACAAATGAATGCCAACGTGTCAGCCAAACATAAAATTTGAATTGGTCTGGTGGATTTATCGGACTTTGCCTCCGTGCATCTGTCTACGGGGTAACATCTGATTCTCCCCGCTTCAGAACCGCTACTCGCCAGTGCGGAACGGTGTTCTTGGTCCAGCAGACAAGCAATCCACTAACAGAAGGACCAGCAGGAAAATTAAGCTATTTGTGACATCTGAATAAATGTTGGCTCTGGACTGTTGAAACAAGCAGGTAACTAGACTCATTATCACAGATCAGGTTCATAACATCAACTGGAAAGAACGTGAGCTTAATTTGAAACCAGTTGGCTTTAATGGGGGACTATACAGGGTTTTTTTTAGACTTTTACTATAATATGCAAAAAGGTGATTACAATTTTTACCCTTTGATCATAATTGACTCTGTGTTATCAGAGTATTCAGTAAAAGATCCCAAGTATAGAAACCAAACTACTGACAAACATCCTCTTACAAAAATGTGTAGCTTTGTAAAAAAAATTTAAGTTCCAGATGGATTAGAAAGTAAACTGGATGATGTGTTCTTAAATTAGAACTGAAATAATACAAAGATCAAAAGAGATGTACAGTGAAAACGGAGGAGGAGGGAGATATCTTCTCTCGTATTTTCATCAATTTCCGATAAGCGCTCACAGATGCGCGGGCACAGAGGCCTCGGCCACGCATTCACAGCGAGTCGCTTTTTAATCTCCCTTTGATCTGCCTCAATGAAGAAACGCATATTTAAAAGCAGCCGGAGTGAGAAATGAGGGGCTCGTCCAATTATAGGGAACTAAAGTTTTTGGTGCAGTTTTTGGTAAACACGTACATATTAATTTGATGCTACACAAATTCTATATGCTGCAACTAGAGAAAAGCAGTCAGAAAACACAAGCACACAAAATAGTGGAAGAGAGGTTCTTAAATAGAATAAATAATAATAATAAAAATTGTTGCATCAAATCCTTTCTGACCCTAGTTTGGACCCAATGGAGTGTAAACGATCAGGGTGTGACACACGTGTCCATATAGGAAAACTAGTTTTAAAGGTTTTAATTTAAATGTACTGCAACATCTCACAATATATTTAAAATATGGTCTTCTTAGAATTTAAAAATGCTTTTGAGACAAAATAAAATGTCTTAATATTTAGGGCAAATATCAATGTCAGAATTACTATTAATCACTTTGAGACCATAAATATTGGTGCAAGATATGCAACATACTTTTGATGTGTCAACAAAGATTTATCAATATCCCTCAGGTCATGGATGCTATCTGACTGATGACACGTGTAATAAATATTCAGATTTACGAGCAGAGGCCTGCTAACATCCATTTTCATGCTCATGACTTGCACTTATTTGCTGGTTCTTAATATAAGGCTTGTCAGCAGCTGCGCGACTGTTTGATCAATACAACCTGCTGTTAATCCTGTAGCGGCTTTGTTTATTAAAAAAAGAAAAGCTGTTGGCAGGAGAGAGCTGGTGATAGCAGAAGGCGGCTGAAAACACAAAAGGAACAAATTACTGAGCAACAAACAAAAATGTAAAAACTTGCTGAAAGATAACCCTTGCTGAAATGGAATTGGCTTTGGCAGACATTTAGATGGTTTGAAGAGCATCTCGGTAATTTTCCTTCCAGTCCACAAACGCTCAATTTGTGTGATCTGCAGCAAGTTGGAGAGAGAAGCAAGCTCCACACAATTTATAGCTATGGAGCAAATCAAAAGGCCGTCCCCGTTTTTTGAGTTCAGTAGTTTCTTGTAGCTGGAGCAGCAACACAAACGTACATGCGGACGAGTACTTTCAATTAGAGCACGCCCGCATTTATCTGAACAGCCGTACTTAAAAAAATGACACTGCTGCTACTTTTTAATGGAGCCTGAACTGCTGAGCCAACCTACTTGACGATAGCAGCCTGTGTAATTGAACCAGTACATGACTGTGATTCTATAGTTACGAAAAAATACAACATCCTTTGAAGAATCCAGGACATCCCGGTGATAGATGACGGCCCTTGGGCAAATCATCCTGAAGGAGGGGGAAAAAGAAGTGCATGAGCTCGCGCTGACGTTGAGGCTGAACAATCTAATTGAGAGAAACTTCAAATGGAACCAACTGGACTTTTTTTTTAATAATCAGAAGCAAAATTCCCACTCTGTCGGTACTCTTCCCAGTTTGATGGCAGGAAGCGATGCGCATCTCTCCGTGGGTCCACTTAACCCTGACTGGAGGAGCTGTGATGCAGTAATTGGCTTGACTTAAAGACCGGACAGTAAATCACGCTGCAAGCAAACTCACAGACAAATTGGCACACACCCGCGCACATACACACGCACACCCACGCACGCGCGCACACACACACACACACACACACGCTACATATCGTCTCCTCAATCACTCTGTCCCGAAACCATTTAGACCTATTAAAATTCTCAGAGCTTTTAAAGCGTATCCATTCACAATGCTGAAATTTCACACCTAAACACACAAACTACCATAAGAGGCATTTAGCAAAAGGTAAATATACTCAGTGCAACAGTCAGAAGGATTTGTCCGAAACAGAGGACAGTAAATATCGATTCAGAACCCAAAGAGGTGGGCTAAAAGCTTTACGGTAAGTGCACTTAGGCACATTTGCGGCCAATTGTTTACTGGGTTTTATAGTTTTTACATACTGCAGCCTTGCAGAGGCAGTCAGCATTACAGCACAAAGAAACCAAATGAGGAGAAAGCAGTACTGACAGCGCTATTCTGAGCAATATCGTTATTCCGATCTTCACTGTCTGGAGCGATAGTTTGGGCTCCGTCGTAAATCTGTATGCTTCTGAACAAGGCTCGGTTTACGGATCAGGATGGTCCACATTCGAATGATGAAGTGACAAAAATGGGTGCACACTTTTTCACACATGTACGTAGATGCAGAAAAGGTTTGCATTCAAAAACATTAACGATTCACAATCTACTCATCACCTGCTGAAAGGGTAAAAAGACAAATATGGGAGGAAAAAGCAGAAGGCATCCGTGCAGCTCAACACTTCCCATCAGGGCTTTTCTTTTACTTTTCTGTCTACCAGAACAGAAAACCTTTTTGTTTTGGATTTCTTCCATCCATCCATCTTCTACTGCTTATTTGTTTGGATATAAAATCTACATTGCACGGAAAAGGTCCAGACTATAAAAAAGATGCTGAGCAGACTGGCACCGTCGGCTGGAAGACAGAAACTGCTATAGATGGGAAATTATTGACTGAGCAGTTCAATAATCTGCTGTCTGAACTGATAATACAATTTTCTGTTGGGTAGCGAACAACCCGAGTTTTTCAACAACAAAATGATTTGAATCAACAGGCATGAGTTTTTAAGTCAATCTAATCAAAGTTTTCCCATGAGTGATGATGGACAGGCAGCACTGAAAATTAGACAGGAAGGTCCTCTGCTTTAAACAATAGAGTGCAAGATTTACTTTTAGGTTTTATAGATGATACGTTCACACATAAAGTGGGTTTAGGGTTCAAAAATATTACACTCTGATCTAGTCATCTCTCAAAATTAAAAAAATAAAGCATAGTCCCCAATAACAGTTGGTGCCGAGGAGCCTTTAAAGTGAGCTTTTGTTTTAGCAAAGTTTCTCGTTTTCACTAACATACTGTAAGTGTTTTTTTGCCTAGTAGTAGGAAAAATATAGCAGTACACAATGAACAAATCAACAAAACAATTAAAATAATTCGACAGTGCTTCAAATCAAACGCTAAACCGAAGGGTGTACAAAGCACAGTTAATGTGTTTGAGACACACACTTAAAACTGTGAGGAAAACAACAAAAAAATATCACATCAGCATGCACCAGATGGACACTTTGACGGTCTACAAGCCTGTCGTCTTTCAGCAATCGGTTTGATTAACACCGCTGTTCAAAATAAATCCATGACAGCAGCGCGAGAACGCAGTCAATTTGCTGATGGTGATTGTCGCAGCAGAGATTCCATCTCAACAAGGTTGCAATTTTCTAATTAAATGAAAGCCATTTAACATTGAAATCAAACTTCGGGAAAGCACTCGAGATAAAGAGAAAAATTAACCGCATGAACATTTGGAGGAATTCATCTCAGAGGAAACCTGAAACACCATCTGCTTTACCAAAACACTTTGAATGACGATGAAAAAAGAAAAATGCTATTTGCTTCTGAGTACCGGTAGTTTAGCCATTGAAAAACAAAAGGTTTAAGTAATGCTTAGCACAGATGCGCCTCTGAGCTGGCAACAATTACTGCAACGTCCTTCCGCATCCAGTACCAGTACACAGTAGCCATTTAAATGATGTGTAGAGGACGCGACCAAATATTGTTCACAATAGTGAGAATATACTTCAATTTCACCCCGTATGCAACACAAACTTTAGCAGTTTCCCAGGACACAGCGCTATTGTGACAGTGATGTAGTCGACGCTGTCGGGGTGTTGGCTGGGGTTTAGTACTGGTGTGAAGCCTCGTCCACAGATGAACTATACTGAGTTCACTTAAAGCGCGGGCCATTTAACATGTCTTTATTACTACGGCATCACTGAGATGGTGTGTTCATTTCAATCAAAGGTGAGTTCTGAGCCTTTGCACTGCAATCTGTGAGTAGGCACACGTGCATGCGCACGAGTGTTTGCGACAGGGAACCAATGACAGCCACAAATCAGAATCAAACCTGACCAAAAAACAGCAGAAAAACACATAAATTACAAATGCTAGATAGAATCAAAGCTGTGCACACCCCTGAATGGAGGTCTGTTTGAATCTAACTAAACCATTTAAACAATTTTAAGGATTTAGAGAGCTGAGAATGAACAATGAACAACCTTTAGAGGCAAGAATATAAATGAGGTGAAATCCTCTCTTTCAAAAAGCACTATAATGGAGGTCTGTCAAACCTGAACTTTACTGGCATTTAGATTAAAACCAAAACAGTCTGGCTCATAAATTAATTAGGTAACATTTTTTTTTCCTTTGTTTGCACTATGAAATTACATTTAGTATAATTTCCATAAAATATAAATAAAAAAGATCCCCTTGCCTGCTTGCTTTGGCCATCCTTCTCCTCAAACATGCCGACTGTGGCACTGTCATGGCAACAAGCATTTTCCCTTCATGTTTGCTAGCTGTGAATCACTGAAACAAATCTAAAGTGAAGTTCATGTTTTACTGAAGTGGTCACTCTTTTCTGGGATCTTTGCAGTAAAAACAAAGCACAAGGCTGACATTGACGGCAGTCCTTTCCTGCATGTGACGCGACTGCTGCGAGATCTGACTACAGCCAGAAGCAGAGAAGAGTTATTATGGAAGAGTTATTTTCGATGAAAGAAAAATTTCAAGACCTCTTGAAAATGAAGTCCAGCCTCACACGTCAGGATTAAAACAAACTAAAGCACGACAAAGCTTACAGCGGGTCCTGATTTAAATATATTTTATAGAAATATGAGGTGTGGAGGAAATGCAAAACACACAGATTTGCAGATTGTTTTTATCCTTTTTTTTTATGCAGGCATACATATTCCTGGAAATCTTGCTGGCAAAGGGGCCTTTGATATTTATCAAACCACAGGAGGAAAGCGAGGCTCTGAAAGCTAGCTGGTGGATGACAGGAGCAGGATGACAGGGTTCCAACTGAGGTGGGCTTGACTGCGTCGCTCCCTGCGTATCAAAGAGCCGCTTGTGTGTGCTGCTGTCCAGACAGTTAGCCTAAAAAGCTGTCCACAAGTATTTCTAAGGCAACAATCAATATGTCTGTTGTGCCAACGGCAGAACTGAACCAGTTCTGCAGTGATATTTGTGACTGCACTTCCAGGAAAGACAGACAGAAAGGAATGTGGTGATAAAGCGAGGCCAATGTGAAGAGAAAGATACATTTTGAGCTGTTTTTTGCATTTGGTCTCAGCTGTAGAAGTGTTTCTTTTCAAACCTCAGGCTATAATTAGAGGCTTTAATTTCAAATGTCAATCACACATACAGGTGTGTGTGTGTGTGATGGTGAGTGTGTTGTTGTGGTCCTTCCTGTTTTCCTCCTGTGTGTGAGTAAGGCCACCCAAACTGAGTTATGATGGCACAAAGATAGAAGCTGACTGACAGGGACAGTCAGCCAGCAGTGATATCAGAGGCAAGGTCAGGAAGGAAGGAGAGAAAGGAGGTGAAAGACAATCAATTGGGTTGTTAATTTTACGGTTGCTATGATACTGTCTGGGGGCGAGATTTAAAATCCAGATATAAATAGAGTAAGGTAGGAAGAACAATTATGGTTCATCATCCTGCAGGAGGGTACTTCCTGTACATGTTTGTGTTTTCAGTCGACTTGATGGTGATTAAAGATCTTTCCCATGCATAAAAATACACCGATTTTAAATGAAATCTTCATGAACTTGTGCAAACCCAAGGGCATACTGTGCAAACCCAAGGCATACATAAAAGACATCCCCATCCACATGCTTTTTGCAAATCTGACTTAATGAGGACTGAAAATCATTAAATCTAAATTGCAATTTTAGAAGCTACATCCCTTATTAGTAAATTCTCACTCATTTGGCCACTGACTCATTTAACTGGTCTGACTGCAGAACCACCCTCACAACAGATTCCATTTTGGGTCCAATTCTGTTCTGTTGTATAAACTGTGGACCAGACACACACCCGCAAGAATTCCGCAAGAATGTTTGTACTTTACATCTGGATTGTTTCAATCTGTTCACTAGATTAGCCAATCTACTTTGGACAAAGTGCTGTCTGCAGCGACCAAAGGTAATTGCTTTTTAATTAGGTCCCTAATCCCACTGATATTTAGTGGACAGAAACTGGAGTTCACCAAAAGAGGTGACCGAGACGAGACGGAGAAGATGTTCAACAAAAACCCACCTGGCTGAACAGTGGACTGCTGTGGAACCACGTTTGGGGATTGTCCACAGTGGGAAATGAATGAAGTTGTTCATGTGCTGAAACAGTCATTTTATTTTTACCCTATGCCCAATCTGTGAACGTACGCCGCACTGAAATGAGGACACAGATCATGCTGGCTCTGTGTCAGTGTGTGTGTGCATGTGTGTCTCCTCAGTCCCCATTTTTCCCATTAACCCATCTTCACTTTTCCCCCGCAAACTCATTTTTTACACATTTGCAGCCATTTTCTATTTTGACATGTTATTTCTCTCTGAGCCGAACTATTTGCTCCAATTTCACTGAATCCAGATTCATCTCCTCAGGGGTAATGAGCGAAAATGTCCCTCTTTGTAGACATTTATGTAATAACTATGAAATGTGCTAAAATGTGCTGAATTCTGAAATCTGAACTTCCTTTAAAGACGACCAAGACCCAAGTTGAGCAGAGCTGAGGAACAGTCCTCTCCTGTTTCCCTGCGGACGGTTTCTTTTTTATTCTCTATCACACATTTGATGGAGCGGTCGCACGGTTAATCCTCTGACCAACACCTGATTTTCCCCTTGCATGATTTTACCAGTTTCATTTCTAGAATATCATATACACTGGAATACATGGCTGTATAGTCTTTGTTGATCAAGAAAAAAGAATACTTTGAGAAAAACAGAGTGACTTTCAAATGCAAATGATTACACTTTCACATTTGGCAAAACCCTACTGACTTTCCAATTATATGAAATAATTAGGCTGCAATGCTTACATTTTCTACTTTAATACTGACTGATATTTAAGGACCCTATTAAGCAGCCATGGCAGTTGGATGGAAGGTGAAGAGGCTAAATATTGCCCCTTTTTAATTAAAAGACTGCAATAGGTGTTCAAGTTCCAATTTTACTTGTGCAAATACGTTCCATTAATCTCGATTTAAGCAGTGCTGACAGCTGGGCTCAGACTATGTGGCAGCAGGACTCTGGTGGACACGCTGCCTTCTTTTATTCTATTTTACTGATTTTTTGTGATTTGAAAGATGAACCCTGCTTCCTGGCACTGAGAAAGGATAGACCCTTTTTTACGTGGGTCTTTGCCAAAATTTCTTCACTGTTCCCTGGGTGGTTGCGGGAAACATGACGCTAGCAGATGTATTTATCCAAACCGTCTGGGCAAACCCAGCTGAAGGCCGAGCTGTAAAGGTGAAATGTGCCCTGTGGGGCGTGAACTGGCTGTCGATGTAGCAATGCAAATTTGTCCTCTGAGAATCAGATGCTGCAGAAAAGAGATGTTGCTGCGTCAGATGAAATATTTGATCAATGTTTCAGTCTTATGAGTACAGCATCCAGTCAGGCTCAAGTTGCATGTAAGCCATCTGTCAAAGATTGAGGAGAAGATGATTTGAGCAGGATGGGATGAAAAAGGAGAGAGGTATTAAATATTTAAGACTGGCATGGGGTGAGAAGATGAAGGCATAAATAGAAAGAGGATCCACGGCAGCATATGCTAACTTCCTGTGGCTTGATATTAGTAAAATTTTTAGAGAGCTGACAGGAGAAAAATAACATGGGGCAACATAACACAAGCATCAAATAGTAGCAAAGTTGGATGAATGAGAAAGAAAACGCACTAAAGATGCACAGAAATGGAAAATAAAAAAACCCAGAACAATCTGCATGAAAGGTCAATCCTCCTGTGATCTTCGGTTTGCTCTAATATTATTGATTGTGTGTAGCGCTGGATGGAGCCTGGACCACAGCAGCTTTTGTGAGGGGCTTATCCGCCATAATCTCTTATCCAATCTGATACTTTGACGCACGCTCACACAGTATTGACGGTGAGTCAGCAGTGTGTTTGTGTGCCTACCACAGATATTGGCAGGGCGGGACAACATCAGGACGCAGCTCTAAGGACTGCTGCTCCACAGATTGATTGTCAGGCTGAGAATAGAAGAGCAGTAAAGGAAAAATAATTGCTCCCCATTTCTACATTTAGGTCCGCTTTTGAATCACACTGCACCTCCGTGAGATCAGCATGAGAGATGGGTGTGCTTTTAAGGTCAGAGCAACTCAGCTGGGAACTAAAAAAAAAGAAAAGGAAAAAAAAAATCCTGTTTCAGCCTTTTGTTGCCTCCAGAAAAACACGACTCCCTTTTCGGTCATTTTGATTAAAATTTATGACTGTTTTATGATGTCAGCAAAATCAAAATGTCCAAAAAAAGGAACAGGAAGGGAGTATAATCATTAGTAGATTTCAAAGACATTGTTGTAATGTTGTATAAAGACCTGGGGGGTCATGATCCCTGAGGAGACACGATATCCAGCCCGAGCTTCCTAAATAAAAAAAAACAGCAATGTGTGGCAAATTTCTTTAGCTATGACAAATGAGCTTTTTGCTACTGTGCAGCCAACAATGTTCAATAAAACTATGTGCCGTAGTATTTTGATTTGAATAGGGTGGCTAGTAGAGTTTAGATTGCATGATCGACCCAGTTTAACCCTTAAACAAGCCCAGCCTTCGGGCTGCTTTCTGCAATCACGACTTGTCAATCAAACGTCGACTCAGTCGTGACGACGTTTTCCAGGATCTGATGCCCGAAAGCCTGTTGAACCAGACAGACATTAGCAGGTTTAGCTCCCTGCTGGGTTGAGTCTGAAAGCCACTAATGCACATGGATGCGCAAGATCCATCAATATAGAGCACATTAAACACAGGCTGGACACACACTCGTGTGCACACACACACACACACACACACACACACACACGTGTGCTTCACTGGTTTACTAAATGTTTTGTTTGGGACAAAATGAACAGAAAACACTGGAGAGTATGTAAAATATGAGGAATATAAAATGTACATCTTGACATATTTCATGCGATGTGAGTGAAGAGATTGTCACATGACTCTGTTCTCCTCATCATATTCGAATTGATCCACCACTTAAAGCAGTAATGGAAAGTCCAAACAGGGGAGTATGCCAACGGCAAACTGTGTCAGTGATTTAAGTGACATCTGGAATCACCACCACTGCTAATGGGAAGCCTGCCGCTGATGACTCATAAGTAATGATGATTTGCAGTGGAACCCATTTTCTTTTTATTATTCCTGCTGCTTCCCAATAACGCCATGATGTCTTTAAAAAAGCTTTCTATTTATAAATTAATTTCCTCAACATTCATTATTGTGAGTCATCATCAGCAGCGATTATGTGTGTGAGTATGAGTGAAAGCGTGAATTAGCATGCATCACTATCATGCATGTCAAAATGCAACAAAATAAACAAATAGAGAGGAGTCGGAAAAAGAGGTGGAGGGATTTCTGGGTGCACCTGAGACTCCAACTGTTTGCGTTAACACTGGCTATTACCAGCGGCGCTAAAGGACGGGGAGGTCGGACAGCTGGGCTCTTTGCCCATGCCTGACTCACCTGCCCTGGGGTGGTTATGAGCCACAAGCAACGCGGAAGCGTCTGAGGCAAACAACAGGAAAGCCGCGGCACGAATCCACATCCCTTTGGGGTTGTTTCTAAACTAGGTTTTGGCTAGACACACACACACTCCCACACACCCACACACAGAGCAGAAGTCAATGCTACAGTAATGAGAGTAGGAGGACACTCCTCAGGAGAGAGTTGGGTCCTTTAGCCAATTCCCAGACACAGATTACACACAGAGAAGCGGAGCAGGGTGATGGCGAGGAGATGAAACCAGGCATGCGGCTCAGCGCAACTTATTGTGTGGTAATAGCTTGGGTAATAAGCATACAAGCAAAGGGAAAAAAAAATACAATTCAGTCTTTCAGGACATTTAGCTGAAATCTAAGGAATAAACTGTTCTACATCAGGGATAAATACAGCAGAGTTAGATATTTTTGCTTTAAATTGAAAAAGTGGGGGAAAAAACATTTGCTCTGAAAAAATAATACATTTTGTTCTTAAGTGGAATCGACTGCTCAATTGCTTCCTAATGTCTCCAAGTGCCATATTATACCTCAGCGTGAGAGCCTTTAGAAGAGCACACATGCTGGAAGTGGGATTGACAGAGGGTGAAAGTTATGATTCAGAGGTGGTTTTATAGAGCCATCCTTTATATCTGAGAGGCCACCGCAGCCACCCTCCTTGATCCTGAGTCCGCTCAGCCAGGAGACAGAACAATTTAATACAAGTCTACACAATAAGTGATTAATTTGGGCAGTTGGATTATTTCATTTGTTTCCAATCTCGAATTTGGCACAAAACCCCATGTTCCCTTAGAAAATATATACAACCTAAACCTCAAAATGCGCAGCTAAATGCAATAGTAAATGAAACACAAACATAATTTGCCCTTCATTATGTAAATGTGTAAACAGAAACAGTTAATAATGACCTAAAAGCACCGTCCTGATTTGGATATCAGCCCTGTTTGTTGGTTATGAGCTAGCACTGTCCTGGAGGCATACAAATAAAATGTCTACCCTCCTGGGGGTTTAGCCTGGAGCAAAGTCATCATTGAGACAGTGTCCGCCGTCACTGTTCAGCCCAGCAGACAGTAAGTCTTCCCTGGGGGGGCAAGACAAGCTTGACATCAGTCCCCCATGGCTGGGCAAACGGAGCCCCGGTGACGGATGCAGCCCAGGAGAAGGTAATCGAGTGCTGAATGAGTGATGCCTCCCGCTGGTAGGTGTAATCCAGGGTGATCTGGTTCTTAAAGATCTTTGACTGAGCCAAATGAGAGTTTCAATGGACTACAGGAACAGGAAAAGGCAAATGCTGTTTTGCAGATGTCATTTATGTGCAGAGATGAAGGAAGAATCTGGCTTCAGTGCAACAGAATTGTCTTGTTATTTATCGACCTTGTGTCCGGTGTTTAATTCTAGTCCTTTTTCTTTTAATATAACACAACAATAACTATCTGTGCCACAAACAGATCTGGCATTACAGTAAAACGCAACAAAATCCTGACAAACGACTAAACCCAGAGAGCAGAAAACAGGGCGGAACGCGGGATGACGGATTTATGGATTAAGGATAGATTAAGTTGAACCGCCGTTATTTTGCCGAGGCATGATTGAAGCTGGCACGCAATTAGGAGCCATTTGGGTACACCAGTCATTATCTCAGCAGTTGGTTCCTTTGGCCCTTCGACTGAGGGGGGGGAGTCAAATGAGTTCAATTTAAAGGGCTGTGATGAAGCCATCAATACTGATCAACAGTGGTACATAATGACACTCTTCATCCTAGGTGAACAGCAGGTTATTGATAAATATCATGTGAAATTAGTTTTAAGATTTATTGCTGAGCGGTATGGCTTTAACCACGTACCTCCTCCTTCAAATACTTTTACTCTTCCCATCAAAGAACCCCTGACAAATACCAGGAAAGAGGTTTTGTTCTCTGACTGTCAGTGTATCTACATCTGCACCCCTACAGAGGAGCTTTACATTAAAACAACAACACAAACAGCGCGCTTGACTAGGCATGTAAAAATGCTTTCTTACCAGTTTGAGCAACAACAACAACAACAACAACAACAACAACAACAAGAGAAACTCTTTCCTTCAGTCCACTCTCTTCTGGGACACATACCTTGCAGAGTTTCTGGTAGCGTGGCGAGGAGATGGCCATCCTCTGGAGCCTGTGTAGGAAGACCACCACTTTCTGGAGGGAGGTTCGGACCATGGCCATCATCTTAACACTGCTACAAGTCTGTAGCAGCCTGCTTTTGGTCCGCATGCTAGCACTGCCCTACCCCACTCATATTGTACTCCCTCTCCTCTGCTTCCTAACACTACAGCACAGCTGACGTGATACACACATACACACATGCACGGAGAGGGAGAGAGAGAGAGAGAGAGAGAGAGAGAGAGGGAGAAAGAGAGAGAGGGGGAGAGAGACACAGAAAGAGAGCGAGGGAGAAAGACACCACTCACAGGCGTACTCCGCCTCGCATGCCCCCATGTTCCGTCACATATATAAACACGCTAAACTAAATGCAGCCTCAGTAAGTGCCACACGGCTCTCATCATGCACAGAAACGCACACAACTGATGCACGGGATCCGCTGCAATGAATGAGAAGATCGTCTTACACTGTTCACTTTTTACTGCTGGAATAAAGAAGAGAGGAAAAAAGAGAGGAGAGAAAGAAGGTGGGAGGGATAGAAAAGGTACTCCTTCAGAACCAGGGAAGAGACAGAGAGAGAGGAGAGAGTGACAGGGAGAGAGAGAGAGAGAGAGAGAGAGAGAGAGAGAGATACAGAGAAAGCATGGAAGGAAAGATGGATAAGGAGCAGCAGAATAGGAATAATAAACGCTGCCGTGACTATCTTGAGGGCGGCCAGTAGATTAATAGGCAAGAAACACAGAAATAGAAACACAGAGAAACAGGCAGAGAGAGAGAGAAGGCAGAGAGAAAGACTAGAATGTCTGGATAAATACAAAATACAGAAACTGAGAGAGTGCTTTAATCATAAAAAGGTTAAAACTACCCATCCCTCGATTATTGTGAACTCTCGCTAATTACAAATCAGAAATATGAGAGAAGTAGAACATCAAGAAAAAGAAGTGAAGCCTACAAACACCCAGTCTTAAATTTAGGTTTCTAACTTATAAAGTTAGCAATTATGGACATTTTAATGTTATCTCCAGGATGGTCTTGCTATGATTATATCCTTATCTTAGGACAGCATAACTGAACATTTCACACATTTCTAGAGTGTGATCATTTTAGTCACAGTAAAGATTTTCCGGGTGCTTTGGGCTGCAGATATGATCAGTTGTGACTGTATATTTAGATTTAACTGACACACTTATAAAATAAATCAAATATTCCACAGCGTGATGATGCAAAAGTACAGCTGAATAAATGTGGTTTACCTTCGTCACTGCCAGAAACAATCACCCAGCTCTGACCTTGATATAAAAGCCACCGTGAAGACAACAATCGGAGTTACTATTGGGCGCTGAACAGCAGCGGGCTAGCCGTGATATTTAATAGGGAGATAACTCTCCGTTTAACCATGCACTTGCTCTCAGGCTGTTTCAATTTAGACACAAATTCCATTCACAAAACTTGAATGAGCCATTATCGTAAAGGCTTAATTCAAGCCACAGTTGAGCACTGACAGTCAATGTTTTCTTCCACAGAAAGACTCCACTTCAGAAAAAATGCAAGGAAAAAATAGGCTTCTAATTTTTGAAAGGCTGAGCTTTAGTGGTTCTGGGATTAAAACGACGCAGAAATGATAAAAGCATGTGTGTCGATATATTCCTGTGGTGAGAGCTGGGTAATGACAAAGGGGTTGGTGGAGGCACAAATGCGCACTAACGTACAAACACAGCACGCGGTGAACTTCCGAGCAGAATGGGTGGAAAGGATCAATGAGCTACACTTGGCGCAAATAAGCAATGGCATGACAATTCTGAGCTGCAGCTCATACATGAATGCAACCCCACACGCCTGCCATGCTTCTATCAGCAAAGGCTGTGCTAATGAGTTTCTAAAGACCAATAATGAGATAATACGCTTGCGCACACGGTCACACAAACTATCTCTATGACTCCCACCTCCAGCTGTTGCCTTAGTTCCTTCACATGGGCGGTGTCCTGCGACAAATCTTCCCTCTGGGAGGCATCGGCCAGAACGTTAACGGTTGTCTCGGCCTCCTGGAGCCACTTCAGGAAGGTCTCCAGCTCCCGGAGAGACATCTGGAGTCCCTTCAGCTCACTGTCTAGGTGGGCATGACGGTCACTCGCCCTGCCAGTGGATACGAGACAGATGCATGTACATGTACTACACATGTAACTTATGATTCATATGTCACTGACACACAACTCTGCACGACTAATAAAGTGCCTTTTATGCTGTTAGACTGGGTTCACCTTTTGTTGATGCTGTTCCAGACAGCGTTGTGTTTATCTGTGACCTCTTTGATTCTCCTGGTGTCATCGCCAGAATACTCGTGCAGAAGATGAGCAGACAACTCATTGAAGGATGCCACAGGTGCTTGGCCTTGACCCAGGTCTTGCAAGAATGCCTGAAGAAACGATTAAAAACACACACACACACGCACATCTTTTTGATATTACAACTAGTAACAAAAGACAACACAAATATGACAGCATGTTCTGCTATGAAAAGAACAAACTCTGATTCATTATCTGGGCTTCTGATGAACTCATTTGCCCCCTAGTGTTGGCCTTTTATAGTACATCTGATGCGCATGGGGCAAATGTTTTACCTGGTTTATTTTTTAGGGGTTTTATTCATTTATTTATTTATTTTTGCCATGTCATCATCACTTTAAATTGATGTGAACCCATGATGATAATTTAGGTTTAAAGTGATCATCTGTGATCATTTACAGAGGTCTTTTATTCACATATTTTGGCTGTATTAATGAACTCAGTCTACATAAGCACCAAGCTCGAGTCTTCGGAAGGACAGGTTAAAAACCCAAAGGACACGGAGAATGATTTCCCTAACCTTGTTGTCAGCAAGTTGTTTTGTCAGGGGATCTCTGGCCTGCTGAAGGAGGTTGTGGAAACGTCCTTCATGGTGTCCAATAAGCGCTTTCACCTGCTTCCTCTGCTCCTCCCAGTGATTACTGTGACCAATCATGGTGTCCAGCTGCTGGAGACGTGCCTCCACACCATGCTGTGTGCTGTCCCACTGGCTGCGTACCCTCTCCACTACAGACAGATGGGTAAAGGAAAGACAGCACTGAGTGTGGAAACAAATTCTAAGAATAAAACCCACCTTTTTCTAAGAAGCAACTGACATTTATTAATTGAAAATATGTGAAAAGATGGACATACATTTCTCAGAAATGGATGTGCGGACATCTAGATTGGAGGTTTTGTTTTTGATATTCTGTGCCAGGGTAAAGATATCATCTAGCTGGTGGTGACGTTGTTCCAGGTCACTCTTTGTCACCTGCCAGCACAGATGACAAGCACAAAGATAGAGTCACATAAGAGTAAGGCTTTCACACTGCACAATGCTTTGAAACTACAAAAAAAAAAAAAAAAAAGATTCACATCCGTGATGCTGACCTGTAGACGTCCCATTGTGGTCCTGATCTCCCCTATGTCCCCCACAGTTACAATATTAGATTTAAGCATCTGGGTGATCAGAACAAGCCAGTCTGACAGTTCAGTGGCTGTCTTGTTGAGATCAGTGGGAGCAACGGAGTCTGGAGTATGCGGCCTTTGGTGGTGGGGCTCCTCGCTCACAAGAGTGACCGTCTGCACAGCAGAGGGGACGGCAGACACTAAAGAGCAACAAAAAGAAGGAATTAAACTAAACTATGAAAATTCTGACACACAGACTAAAAGGGAATCGTGCAAAACGCATTTGTAACGTTAAACTGACAACAAAGATGTCAAATAGTTCTCTGAGGGCTGGTAATAAAGACAGCATTATTATTTGGTTTGAACGTGATGAAAAAAAATATTCAGAAACCAAAAAAGAGACGTAACCATTGGACATGTGATCGTGCACATTCATTTAGAGGATTCTAAATGGAGTCACCAAGTTGCTGATGTTGGACATATTGTGGACGCTGTGTCCATGGAGACATGGGTGGCTGCAGTGATTCCCTCAGGCGACCATCCAGAGCTTTCCAATCAGCAGCCAGCTGCTCTATCTGACTCTGTAAACATGGGGCAGGCGAAATGAATTCATTTGATTTCCATCTAAATTAGTTACAAACAATTATTAAAGGGCTTTCTGCGTTAAATACTATCTACTAAAATAAAACAACCTTATCAAATGAAAGCTGAGTGGCATGTGGTCTGTGCAACCAATTGACTGTTTGGTCAATGTGTTATAAATAAAACATATGCAAGTCAGTCAAACCTTCTCTTGAGGCAACAACTGCTGTCGTCTTTGCAGCTCTATGGAATGAGCCAACAGGTCCTCCAGGTCCTTTTTCCGGTCTCTCATGGAGACCTCCAGGGCCTACAACACATGTAGCTCGTTTTACTACATGTGTGATTGATGAAGTCTGATTTATTCCCAAATCCCCCATCTTTAGTAATACCTGAGCCTGGCTGGAGCTAAGACCTCTGGTGATGATGGTCTGATGTGTGACAATGACCCAGTCAGTGAGTCTGGTCATTTTGTCCTCAAACTGGGTGTGACTCTGCAGGTTGGCCTCCACCTCTCTGATCTTGTCCAGTAACTCGTGGGTCACCTTGTAAAGAACAGGTGTTAATATGAAAAAGAAGGCAGAGAATGAAAGATGCTAAATAGGAAGAGTGTGTTGGTACCTTGCTCCATTTAAGGTTAATAGCTCTCAGTTTTCCAACGTTTTGGTCTCTACTTTGTGGGCTCACAGTAGGACTGGTGAGGATCTGAGGTGCGTGCTTGTTTAACCATCCAAGACATTCATTCTGTGCATCCATTTCATCTGCAACAGCCTAAAACAACAAAAACAACTGATCGATACTGAACTGATGCTTGAACAAATGAAAAAAAGAATTAAAGCCAAAGCAATATCATGCTGAGTCTCCCCCCTAAAATCAAGTTCTGGGTAATGATATTAAATATTAAATGTGATAAGTGAGGTAAAAAAAAAAAATAAAAAAAAAACCTTCTCAAGCTAAAACTGTGATGTTGGGTTTTTCCCACACTTGGCTGCTGACCATATAAATGACCGAACCTACTTAGCTTTGGAACAGAAATAAAACCCCGTTTGCCTCATTTTGAACCCCTCTGTACCTTGAGTTCTTTCAGATTTTTGTCAGTAGAAACTACGGGAAAGGAGCGAACAGCGTTTTCTGCCTGCTCCAACCATGTGGACAGTTCCTCTCTTCTCCTCACAAGGTCTGACAAAGCTGTGTCTCCTCCAGCCAGCCTATACAAACACACATATGAGGCATTAAGACTAGGAGCATTCATTGTCCTCCTAATCCTAAATTTGCATTTAAATTACAGTGCCGACTGATTGCCTATACTGATAATGTAAAAGTGTTACAGAATGATAAAAGAGCAATGCAGCACTATGAATTGTGTATGTGTCAATATCGATATTGGTTTTCAGTCAAAATCAGAGTGTTACAGGATAGGCTACCTGTGTTGCCTTTCAAGGACCTGGCGGTTGACAGCTCTCCATCGCTGAGCAAGGACGTCTAACTTCTCTTCAAGCAGGGATCCATCAGGTGATGACAGCTGTGCAATTATCTGCTCTCCAGTACGGGTCAGCCCGGCCATTACGGGCTGGTGGCTGGTGAGACCCTCCTCCAGCTCCTGCAGATGGAAAAAGATGGCACATTAAAGAAATCTCAAGACGCCCTAATAAACACGCTACTCTTGCGTAGCGAGTAGGCATTATTCTTGCCATGAGATTGTAGTGTTGATGATAGTGTTTTGTCACCAAAATTCAAATCAAAGAGACTATCAGACAGGCGACTGTGTCTGCACGAGCGCTGTCACCTGCCACTGACCTCTTGGCGTTGTCGAGCAGAGTCCAGGTCCAGCCGTCCGTCAGGCCCAACACTCTCGGACACCAGCCTCTCTGTGTCGGTCAGCCACTGGCTGAGGTCATTCATGTCGCAGTGGAACTGCCTCCACTCCTCTACAGCACAATCGAAGCTCCTGCATCAGGACACAGATCAGGATCTTTTAGATATAAAACAAATCATAATAAATGTGCTGCTAAGGTAAAAAATAAACATAGCTCATCACGTAAGTCACTCTTGATCTTTGATGACTACAAATATTCTTCTTTGTTTTTAATGTGTGTTAGAGTATGCAACAACTTGGTAAGAAATATTTCGAATGAATCTTGGCCTCCTGTGCTACAATGGATGACCCATTAAGAAATTTCATGGTTTACGAGAAGGAATATGGCACGTCTGACCTCTGTTAAAAAGCAGAGAATGCCATAACCATCAATAGTGTCTGCAGACAAGAGCTCATAGACACAACAGAATAAATCAGATCGAATTGCTGATTATTTTAGTGTGTAATAAAAACAAGATCTGTTTTAGGATATTTGGAGCAAAACAAATTTAATCAGATAGAATAGGTGCAGAAATTAGTTTTGGATGAACAGTTTTACTATATATATCCTATTCTGTTGATTATAAATTATGGCTGGAGGTTGCTATTATTGCCAATGGAGTGATTCGCCATTTATGTGCTATCTGCAACATTGGCTTACTAATTCATTCCCAGCCAGTGCACATACTGTGCCCAGCCAATAGGGCTGTTTAAGCCCAGTCAGTAGAGGGTGTGTATAATCATGTTGTCAGTACCCTTTGCGGTGGTTGTACATGCGGTTGAGACGGTCCCACTCTGCATTAAGCTGTGTGAGAGCATCTGAAATCTGTGCAACCTCAGCAGGCGAAGCATCTCTGATGGCATCGGGCTGACGCTCATGGATTCCTGTGACCTGCTCACCCAGACTCTCCAGATTATCCTTGATATTCTGCAAAAAGACAAATGCAAGATGAAGCCAAGCGGTCAGGCAGAATTGAATAAAATTAATTATCTTAATCTTTTCTAAGCTCTTAAATATTTAACCCAAATAGAACTCCACATTTAACCACCCACTCTTGATGTAGAATGTACTAATTGGAAAATGACTCCTGTCCCCAGGGTGCAAATCCAGTGCTCTTCCCTCTGCAATTTCCTCTAGATCTGCTCTTCTTCTGATTGCTGTCTCTAGCTATGTGCACAGTGATTATCAAAATAACCTTCAGTGTGTCCTCTTGGCTAGAGAAGTCTTCATAGAGGCCCCCACTGAGCTCAGAGGAGTTCAGAAGCAGCTCATTATCAGCCATGGCAAGAAGCACTTTGTTGATGTCTACCAGGTAGTCAGAGGGACTCCTCCTGACTATAGCTGGAGAACTGTCATTAGGCTCTACTGAAGGCTTCTCCTGTACAACAAAGCATGAAATAGCATTAAAAAAAAAAACAAAAAACATTGAGACAAACATGTATGCTGTTTATGCAGATGAATCGAGTGAATCCGCATCCCTCACCTTTAGTGAATATTCTATTGCTGGATCTGTTAATGTGTGAGAGGTTGATTCCACAGGCATGTCAAGTTGCCTGATTCGTAGCATCCTCAACTCCTAAGGCCAACAAACAGAAGTAAAAACTCAAGTAAGTGTTTTCAAAAAACAAAACAAAAAACTTATTTCGCTTTCGACTGGATTACAAAGAACATTCCAATAAAAGTCTCTCTAATGAACAAACTGTCTTTATTTCTCTCACCCTGTGAGCAGAATACTGGCTCTGCAGCCGAAGTAGAAGCAGCCGGAACTCCTCCTTCTGGCTTTCGTCTGTGGTTTGTTGCAACAGTTCTTCTCCCCTTCTTAAGAGATCTTCCACTCCAGCTTTTTCTTCATCCATCTGTTGCAGAGAAATTACCAATAGTCAATACATTCAACAATTAAAACAGCATAGGAAAATATTTATAACAAACCAAAAACTGGCACGTTTTACCTTAATACTTTGAACTGATACTGATACTGCTGTTTACCTTCTCATCATCCAGCAGTTCTGATGGATCTTGCTGCTGCAGGGTCGTCAGTGTGTTCTGTAGCTCTGCATGAAGGTCCTTCACCTCAGTGAGGTGACTGTCAGGGTGACTCTCTGCTTGAATCTCCTGGTTTTGAATGAGCTGATAAATGGGAAAATTAGCAAAACGTCAGACATCAAAGTTTCACACAACTGTTTCCTTCATATGTTTGTTAGTCTGGTTTTAGCTCAAAGTACCTGCTGATTCAATTTAAGGCCACCTGACTCCAGACTAGTCATCATCTGAGGGTCAAAAGACAAGAAACAATGACTACAGACATCCTTTACACTCAGATGTTTTTGGAAAACAAAAAAGCATTTAAAAGTTGAATTGAAACAATTCTGGCGTTACAAAATGTCCACATTTCTGTACCTGAGCAGTCCTGATATGTTGAGAGACTTTGTCAAAGTTAAAATTGAGCTCGGAGAGTTTGGGCTCCACCACATCTCTGCAGGCCGGCCCCCTGCTGGTCATCAGGATGATGGCCTGGTCCTTGACATTGTCCACACGAAGACTGATGTCCCTCAACTCCTCCAGCACGCGCTGACGACACACAACAGAGTTTATTTTTTTGAAGGGAGCAAACAGTACAAAAAGTAGTAAAGTCAGCAGGCTGCAGAAGAAATTTCAAGAATCAATAGTTGCCATAGAAAGGGAGGGAAGAGAGAGGTCAGAATTTAGGTCCTGGAATCCTGTCACTGAACCTTCTTTTTAAAAAATGTTTTAAGTTGTGAATGGTAAAATGTTCATTTCAAATGGTTTGATAAAACCTCTCTCTTCTGAATGACAGCAGGTCACAATTCTTTTGCTTCAAACTGTAGAAGAACCCTTTCATTCTTACCTTTACTACTTTTTCCCTCTCTGCCGGAGGAAGCCGCTCTGCTTCGTCTAGGTGGATCTGGGTCTGATAGAGCCAGGTGCTGATGTGAGCCAAGTTCTCATCAAAGATTTCTACTTCATTCTGGTGGCTCTGTACACATGGAGTGTTCTCATTAAGATTAAGACACAAACAACTGTACCTTTGAATAAAATGTACTCACCAGCACAGCACTAAGCCAGTCCTCAGTCAAGGTGCGAACATGGTCCCAAGCTTCATTAAGGACACACAGCTTATCTTCCAACTGAGCTCCACTGCCCTCCACCAGAGTCTGCAGGCCAGCGCTGTTCTCCGTTAGATTGGAAAGGTCTACCTTACGGCGCTCTGTCTCCTTCAGAAGGCCCTGAGGGACACAGCCAGTTATACACGATGTATCATAAAACATGTTAAACAGGGTCAGGAGGTCGCTCCTCAACGGTTTGCATGGTAAAAACCAGCATTGTGACATATATTGCAACACATGAATCGAGTACAATAATCGAGATCTGTAGAACTCTTTCCAGGGGTTGTCCTACTGCTCTCCCTGCTGGCCAAAAACAGGATCAGTTTTCTTCTACAGCTCACAGGAATAAAGGGTTTGGACCGCTAACTCACATTAGCCCACGCAATTTCTGCATCGATGTCCGCTGGGATATCTGGGGAGCTGTTGTTCTGGTGGAGCTGAGCTTCACTGGTGATGAGCGAGTGGTGGAAGATGGTACTCTCCTTCTGGAACTTTTGGGAAAGAGACAAAGCTTTTTCCAAGTGCTGCTTCCGCTCTGTTACCTGAAAAAAAAGGAAAGAATTGGTATTTTGTAAATATGGTATGTGAGGTGTAAGGCTGTAAAGTTTGGAGTAGGAAGGTGAGGGCGCAGGTCATTATAAAGAAGTTTGAGGGCTGTAAGTTGTTCATCCATGGCTTTGGGGTTCTCCGTCTGCTGCTTCTGCACAATCTGTCGGCCTGTCTTTATCACTGTCTCAACCTCCATCTTAACTTCACTGAGTAACTTGTAGAGTTTCTGTAAATGAAAAACATTTTGTAACTGGATGCAAACTGTGGTTGATAGCATCATTCTAAAACAATTATATACAATAAAACACTTTTCCCGTTCCATCTAACGATAGAATTTAAATAAGAAACCATGAGAAAATTCTCACCATACACCCAGCGAGATGGGACTGGATTTTTTCTGGCTCTACATCCTTGACATCTAAAATATGGAGCTCAGTCTTGGCACCATCCAAGACCCTCTTACAGTCCAGCATACGTTGTTCAAAGTTAGCTGGCTTCTGGAATAACTGGTATTTGGTGGAGATCTCTCTCAGTTTCCTCTGCAGTACATTAAAGAACAAATTTGTGAAGTTATTTCACAACAAAATAGCAAACTTTTTGCATTTATTGAGACTCCCAAAAACCAGCCTTCTGCAGTTCTAAAAGATCCCCAGTGGAGGTCACTGTTACCTGCAGGTGGTCCAGCATGGTGCCACCACGAGAAGCTTTGCCATCGCTCGTGGAAGGAGGCAAGTTGGCCACGTTTCTCCTCCTCATGTCTTCCACTGTCAACTCATGAGCAGCAATCTCTGCTCCAATGGTCTAACGTGGGAGTGGAGACACACAGTATGAATGACTAGTTTATGTAGACACAAAGACCACTTACACGCCAAGTTCTTTATGTAAAAAGTGCCAACTTCTGAGGGTTTATCCCACATATTCTCATTTTGCATGTGGATGTGACAGTGTGTTTAGCTGCACCTGTGCTTCCTGCGGCAGCCGAAAGGCGTCGATCCGGTCAGTGAGGTAGGATGTGAGCGTGTGGTCTAGCTGGCTCAGGGATTCCTGCAACGTTTGAAGCGCTTGTTCGTTCTCCTTTAGTGTTTGCAGCTGCTGCTCGAGACTGATCTGCCTGTTCACTGCCTGGGGGACACCAAATCATCAACTTGCACGTGTCATAACTAAAATATCTGACATTCAGATGAATGCCAATGAGCAAATGTTTGTTTTAAACGGAAAAAAGGTTTGAGGTTACGGCTGACCTATGATGAATGAATGTCACACAGGAGGTTAAGGGACATGGCTTTTCCTGCTGTATTTTCAATGTAGTAATGCAATTAAAAAACAAACCTGACTACAAATTTTGTGTCTCAAAACAAGGAATTTAAAATATGAATATTTCAGGCATTTTCATATATCAATATCATAAACAAATATCTTGTAATTATAACAGGTTACAATCAATATATTTGGGTTGGAAAAATGAGAAATTGTTTTCATTTAAAAGCCTTCTGAGGTGTTTTTTAATATTATTTTTCAAAAACGCATATAAATGCATGAAGGATGTTTTCCTTTACAGTAGCAATTGCACGTGCATGTTACATTCGCTTCTGTGCTAATAAAAAAATGACCTACCTGGTGGTTGAGCTGCTCGTATTGTGAATTGAAGGCCTCTAGCTTTTCACTGATCAGCTCATCCAGTATGCCCCCATCTACCAGGGTCTGCCCCAGCTCTCTGATTTGTGTCCGGTTGTCCCCAGGATGTCGGAGTGCACTCTCCAAAGACTGGCGGAGAACAAAAAAATGGGAAAAGAGGTAAATATAGAAACAAAGCACCACAAATTTCCAACAAAAACAAGTAAAAAATTCAGTTAAATTGCCAAAAAAGCCTATAATATTCCCTTTGAAGAGAAAGATAAACAGAGCAACACTTTGTAG